>VMDR010033426.1:0-11372 GCA_007922815.1 Macrotus californicus
AAGGGCCAAGCAGGAGAATAAAAACTGAAAGGTGGTAAATAAAGACCCACACAACATCCAAATACATTTGGACTTGAAAAATACAGATTCCTGGACCCCACCTTACTGAATCAAAACCTCCTAGAGTACAACTCAAGGGTTTGCATTTCATTCTTCCCAAGTGACTCTGAAGCACAGCCAGGTTAAGGAGCACTGTTAACAGTGGCAAGTTAACTAGTTTTTACTATCTTGACGTACCAGCCTTCATAAAATCAAATATGAAAATGAGTACGGAGTTTCCCCTTGGGATGATGAAATGGTTTGAAATTAAATAGAAGTGTAAATATATAAATTGGCACTGAATTGTTCACATTTAAATGGTTAGTTTTATATGTGAATTTCACCTCAATTTGTAAAAATCCAATTTGTACACAGTTAAAAAGAATAATTCAGATGCAAAACATAATATCCACTCTTCCTCCACATGAACTCTTAATCTCCAACTAGTTTTAAATTGTGTCTATTTGTTTAAATTCAGTTTTGGTTCTTGAATGAAGAGACTGACGACAACAGCTGGAACTCAATCCTCAAACTTGTTTATGTATGTCGGCACAAACACAGACGCATGCATTCAAAATGTGAATGTGGTGAAAATTATCTTAATCGCTTTCTCTAAAGACTCTCAATATGAGATTTAAATTCTTACCCTCTTCTCCGTGCATCAACCCAGGCCTGATCTCTGTCATCTTTTTCAGGATCATATAGTAATTCATCATTTGTTGGAATCCTGCGCTGTTTCTTCTTTTTCTTCTTGGTCACCTGTGCTAATTTTGAACATGTTAAGGCTATGGCTAAGTATCATGCCTGAAGTTCACACTTTTTTTTAATACAAAATGAAGAATCCAATTTCCTAAGGTACATACTTTCTCTATTTATATTTTCCTTTAAAAAATTTTTAAATATTCCTCCAAGTACAGTTCTTGTCCACTTAACAATTAAAATGCATTAAAATGAAGATGACCAAAGTGGCAAAACTTTTTTCACTGAAAACTGGCATCTCACGAGTTTAAATAATGAAAATTCAGAGTCCAAAAAAGGCTACTGAAAGCAAGCTAAGAACAGACTATTTTTGATATCTAAACTCTCCACAAGTTCTCATATATAAAATGCTACTGAAATCAGAAGAAAATATTTCAAAAATGAATGAAAAAAAACCTACGGTCATCACCCTGACTAGCTTGGCTCAGTGTGTTGAATGTCACCCAGCAAACTGAAAGGTCACAGGATCAATTCCAGGACAGGGCACATGCCTGAGCTGCGGGCCAGGTCCCCACCCGGGGGCCTGTGAGAGGCAACCGATTGGTGTTTCTCTGACACACTGATGTTTCTCTCCCTCTCTTTCTTCTTCCCTTCCCCTCCCTCTAAAAATAAATAAATAAAATCTTTAAAAAAAAAAACCTATGGTCATCCCCAAATACTAGACTTTTAAAATATACTTGAACAGATCAATATTTAATAATATATATATAATATAAAATTATTTATTTACCATACAAATTTGTTATTTGTGTATTCCAGTGTAATTACTGATATAATTAAATTAGTTTTAGGTTTTGTCAACACATTCAACTTTGCTCAAATTTCGTATTAAATCAATTGCAAAGAACAGAGGGGCTTATTTTTTTTAAAAAAACAAGAAGTAAGGGGAAATTCTGCAAGGGGTAAAACTACAGAAACTACCTGCAGGTGTGAAAGCAAACGCTGCTGTGCAAAGGAACTTGAGGGAAGAGGCGGGCCTAGTGCCCAGAGGAGGGAGGCTGAGTTGGGACACACCCTCGCTCTCTCCAGCTGTGCCACTGTTAGTCCCATGTCCTCACACGTATGCATTCCCATCTGTTCTTTCTTTGTTCCTGTAGTAAAACTGGTATACAAGGTCATGTATGTTTCAGGTGTGCAACACTGTAATTCACTATTGGTATGAACACCTGTTCTTATTCATTGGTCCTGCTTTTGTTTTCACATCAACAAACTGCAATTCCTTTTCTAAAACATCAAACACAGAGGGAAAACCTAATACCAACTAACTCCTAGGTAAACTTTTTTCCATAAAACATAACTGCTACACCTGGTAAATATTTTACTTACCTGCTTTGTCTTCATCGTCAGAATCAGAATCAAAATATATATCGTCATAGTACTTTGTCAGAGCTGTTCCAGCTTTCCCATTTCCTGAGGAAGATCCTGTTCAAACCATAAGGGAATTTTACAGACTAAACCATACATAATTGATAAGAAAAAACCTCCATATATTCTTTCATCACCTCAAAGTAATTTTGACTGATTCCCAATCACATTCGGATGGAAAAATAATTTCATATCAATAATTTACTGGATTGGTACCCTATGCAATTACAGAGAACTGCCCCTACTTGATTAAATGTTCCAAGTCATGCCTTGGCTGGTGTGGCTCAACTGGTTGGAGCATTGTCCTGTAACCAAAAGGTCACGGGTTCAATTCCCAGTCAGGGCACATGCCTAGACTGCAAGTTCAATCCTCAGTCAGGGAGCATATGATCTTTTGTACGGGCACATACAAGAGGCAACAATCAATGCTTCTCTTGTATCAATATTTCTCTCTTTCCCTTCCTCTCTAAAAAAATAAAAATAAAAAAATTTCAAGTGAGGATTTAAAAAAAAATGTTTCAAAATATGACATTATTTTTCTCTCCCTTCCCACAAATCTAATGAAATAAAATAGCCATATTTTCAGGTTTCCAATATACATATCTCTACCTTTCAGCCATGCCATATACTGTGGAGAATGTGGAATAAACATCTTGATTTAAAGGGACTTTAGGGGAAAGAGGGTTAAGAGCTCCACAGAGAGGCAGAGGAATAACTGAAGAACTCATTTGTGCCCAATGCCATGACATTATCTATACTTGTATCATATGGCTGCATCCCTAGTTTTTCCTCTTAATTAAAACCTACTTTTGCACCCTGGCTGGTGTGGCTCAGTGGGTTGAGCATAGACTACAAACTAAAAGATCACCAGTTAGATCCCGGTCAGGGTACATGCCAGGGTTGCAGTCCAGGTCCCTACTTGGGGGCATGCGAGAGGCAACTGATCATGTTTCTCTCACAACATTGATTTTTTTTTTTTTTTGGTTTAAATATTTATTTATTTTTAGGGAAAGGGAGGGAGAAAGAGAGGGAGAGAAACATCAATGCATGATTGCCTCTCGCGTGCCCCCAGCTGGGGACCTGGACCGAAACCCAGGCACATGCCCTGACCAGCAATCGAACCAGTGACCCCTTGGTCCACAGGCAAGTGCCAAACCCACTGAGCCACACCAGCCAGGGCACAACATTAATGTTTATCTCCCTCCCTCTCCCTCTCTCTAAAAAATAAAATAAAACCTTTTTAAAAAAATCCATTTTTGCTTATATTATTATCATATATGGTTTGATTCTTAACAATTAATACATAGCATATCAACATGGAAACCAATGCTGAGGAGTCCTACTATCACAAACCAGTTTCTGAGTCAGGTACGTTGTACATAAAGACCAAGTACCAAAATGAAGCACGTTTCATTATTTACTAAAACAAGGCAGGAATATGTGCAGACACATCATTCAACCTGCCATATGAGCACTACATAACCCTAAAAGTACTTCTATGAGACTGTCTTTTGTTGTTGTTAATTCTGGGGTAAAAATTACAAAAGGGAATCATGTAAGTAAACAGCACTAAATAATCTCCAACAACACAGGAAATTTCCTCACTAGTCATCAAAGAAAACGATGCTCAGGTTGCCCAGAACAGTTATTCATTCACTCAGTAAACATTTGTTGAGTGCCCACTGAAGGTGCTGGGGACCCAAAGAGCACAAATACGGTTCTTGCCCATATGGAGCTTAGTTTACCTGTATCCAAGGAGGATAATTTGTCCTCCATTGTTTTTATAGTGGAATTTAATTCAGCTTCCATTTCTTTTTCA
This sequence comes from Macrotus californicus, assembly GCA_007922815.1. Lineage (NCBI taxonomy): Eukaryota > Metazoa > Chordata > Mammalia > Chiroptera > Phyllostomidae > Macrotus > Macrotus californicus. The sequence continues at coordinate 3,983 of VMDR010033426.1, forward strand.
AATTCATCTTCGCTAGATGATTCACTTTCTCCAGTAAGACATTCTCTGATGAGTTTTCGTTTTTGATCAGGAGTTCCATGTAAAAGCACATCCACTTCATCTTCAGAACTAATATATATTTAAAGCATGAAGAATATGAACATTAAAGAATTAAAATAACTTACAACCTCCTCCATCTCACTGCCCAACAATTTTAAGTTTTATAAGGTTGCATTAGATTTATCTGGCATATTAGAGAGCTGTTCTCACTTAGATGAGCCATTTCTGCATATTTCCAAATATACTTTTTAATATGTGCATAACATTTCTTCTTGTAAATGCTGTACATTTATTTCTAGCTCTTTGACATTAAACACTACAATGAACATCTCTGTACATGGAATTTCTTTTGTTTATTTCCTCAGACTAAATGTCAAAAATTAGATACAAACATCTTTCTGACTTGAATTACCATACTTCTTTCCAGAAGTACTGCACCAATTCGTAATTCCATCAGCAATGAAAAGTTTACTCCACAGAACTGGGAGTTTTTTTTAAACTCTGGACACTTAAATAAAACCTAAAAATATATTGTTGAGAGCCGTCCTGCCTGGTTTCAGGGGCTGTGGCCTCATCAACAGACAATAAGGGTCCCACGGCTAGAGCTGAGTGAAAAGGCCCTGGGGACAAGGAGACAGAACATTTCCTCCTGGCAGGAACACAGCCCCTGCCTCACTCACTTCCCCGTTAGGCCTAGGCAGATGACTGGTTAGCCAATGACCAGTAAGACCCCAACGGAGGAGTGATCTAAGATAGGCACAGTGACAATGGGCCATCAGGGAAGGACTTAGGGGTGTTCAGAGAAGGGGCAGAAAGACCCTCACCCCTTGGCTTTGTCATAACCTGAGTCCTCAGTCTTTCTGTAAAAGTCTCCTAGTCTCTTTGCTCTCCCCACGGCAGCTGCGACCTTGTACTGGAACACATGGCTCCTTGGGCAGAATATGGCCAGAGGAAGAATATACATTGTTTCCTTTGAGGTTTGCTCTGCCCTGTTGCTATGAAATAGACACTTGAGCTAAAGCCAACCCTGACCTGAGACAATCCCTGTGTTTCTTCAACTATCATCTGTAAATGATGTCAGTAGCATTTTGAGCACTGATTGATGAGCCTTATGTGCATACTATGTATCTCTGTGTGAGCTAAACTCAATAAAAACGCAGGGAAGAAGGTGTTCAGGACCTTTCTCCTTTCAGGGACTGGTCACCTTTGCTCCCCAAGCAGATCACACGTTGGGCATTTTTATTCTCATCCATGACAACCCGGAGGACTCTACTGGAGGAGCACCCCCATCAATATATAACTAATATATCACTAATATATCCATATAAAATGTTAACAGATAGTAATTAAACATTATGACTTAAAAGGCACAGTGCTACAGAAAACTATAAAGAGAGAGAAAGCTAAATTCCAAAATCTCCAGAGCAATTTCTGCCACTTTACTTGGCCTGCTGTGCCTGGGTTTCCTCATCAATAGCAGTGTGACAAAATCACACCAAATGTCAGCAGGAATATCTGAAATGCCTAAGATGTTTCTAATATAATCAATAGTACATAAGTAATGCTCAATTACACATGATCTGATGAACAGTTACAAACTACTCCCGGTTTTAGTCTCTTTAGTTTTGTCTTCTAGAACAATGCTTTTGAGCCTCCAGCCAAACGGAAATCAGAAAACCCCAATTCACAACAATCAATTTTGCTAATAATAGAGGCTTCTACTCCCAAGAAATTTCCAATACGACATTCTTCATCCTGACCAGCACACGTCCTCTTTCTTCATCATCACTATGTTTACTCAGGTCCTCTTAAATTTACACCATATTCTAAGGATCTCCAGGCCTCCAAACTCTTCTTTTTCATTCCACCCTTAACCCTGATGCCAGAATGTTATTCCTAAAACACTCTCATCACACCCACTTCCCTGCTCTGAAAGAAACTGTTCATGGCCAAACCTCTGAGCACAACATTCAAAAGACCTTTCCACAGTCTAGTTTCAGCTTATCCTTTCAACCTTGAACTACTTCAGTGATCTTCAACTTAGGGCAATTTTGCCCCCCAGGAATCATTCAACATACCTACAGACATTTATGATTGTCATAACTGAAGACTGAAGGAAGAGCTAGTGGCATCTGAAGCCTACAGTGCACAGGATAGCCCCCTCAACAGAGAAATATCTGACATAAGATGTCAATGCTGCGGAGGTTGAGAAATTCTGATCTATTTTATATTCCAGTGTTTCTGAAGAGTGGGATGTAGATTATTTTACGGAGCAGCAGAATAGATGACAACCCAGAGCCCATTAAATAACAGTGAAGCCACTGATACTGGAAATGTAAATTGGTACTATGGAAAACAGCTTGGCAGTTCCTTAAAATAAAACTAAACATGCAATCACCATGCAACCCAGCAACTGAACTCCTGGGCATTTATCCCAGAGAAATAAAAATGTATATGCACACAAAAACCTATACAGGAATGTTTACAGCCATTTTATTCATAATAGTCAAAAATGGAAACAACCAGATGTCCTTCAATGAGTGAATGGTTAAATGCAAAATATCACTCAGCAATAAAGAAAAAAATGAACTATTGATACCTACAACAATGAGGATGTATCTCCAAAGAACTATGCTGAGTGAAAAAAGCCAATCCCTTTCCCCGGCTGGTGCGGCTCAGTGAATTGAGTACTGGCCTATAAACCAAAGGGTCGCAGGTTCAATCCCTAGTCAGGGCACATGCCTAAGTTGCAAGCCAGGTCCCCAGTAGGAGGTGCATGAGAGGCAACCACAAATTGATGTCTCTCTCCCTCTCTTTCTCCCCACCTTCCTCTCTCTCTAAAAATAAATAATTAAGCCCTGATTGGTTGGCTCAGGGAACTGGGTATCATTCTGCACACTAAAAATAAATAAATATTTTTTTTTTAAAAAAAAGCCAATCCCAAAAGGTTACAAACTACAGGACTCCAGTTACCTATTTTTTCAAAATGACAAAATTATAGAAATGGAGAATAGACTAATGGTTACCAGAGGTTAAGCAGAGCATGCGGGCAGGAAGTGGGGAATATGAGGGATCCTTGTGCTGAAATATTCTGTAACTTGATTGTATTAATGTCAATATCCCAGTTGTGATACTGTACTAGTTTTTCAGTATGTTAACATTGGAGGAAACTGAGTAAAAGGGACACAATCTGTTTTCTTTTCCTTTAAAGAGTTTATTTATACATTTTTAGAGAAAGAGGAAGGGAGAGAAAGAAACATCGATGTAGGAGAGATACATCGAACGGTTGCCTCTCACTTGTCCCCAACTGGGGACCTGGCCAGCAACCCAGGCATGTGCACTGACTAGAAATTGAACCAACAACCTTTCGGTTCACAGGCTAGCACTCAATCCACTGAACCACCAGGGCTCTCTGTGTTATTTCTTACAACTGCATGTGAATCAACATCAAAATAAAAAATGTAATTAAAAAAACAAACAAACATTAAATCACTAGGCAAGAGAGTTATTCTTTTCTCAAATTTTCTTCAGTCCATGTGATTACTTCTGAGGAGTCTTGGCATTTAGCATTGCTGGGCAAAGAAATATCTCCCAGGCCCTGCATATGCTTGTTGAGTACACCAAGGATGCAAGGTTCTCAACACTCTTTACCTAGGCCATTTCTCAGGGTTGTGTTTGCAATAAAAAACCTTCATGGATGAGGTAATGTCCCTTTCCAGGACAAAGGGCAGGCTTATCTACTATCGCCTACTGCAAAAGAGGTGGATTCCCCAAGCTCAAGTGGTCCTCCGAAACCACGTCAAGCACTGAATGTGCAGCATCCATCTGGGTCTCTGTCCGCGTAACCTCTGTAGAAGTTGGGAAGAGTGATCAATACAACCATAATGCTCCTGCTACCTCCTGTGCTGTGAGTTTTCTGTAACCCTGGAGGCTCAGATCTTCTACCAGCTTCCATAAAACAGTAACAGGCTATGAAATATTAGCATATAAGTGGGGTAAAATCAAGTCCTAACAGACACCCCTTACCTCTCTAACATCAATCCCCCTTTTTAAAACAACAAGCGTTGGATTCAGAGCCTTGGCCAGGCAACGCAGTCCTAAAGCACTGTTTTCTTTTTATAGCATTTACTTTTTATTACTTTACCACTGACAACTTCAAAGGATTATAAAGCTTTCTTTAAGATATTTAACTATAGCCCTGACCAGCATCACTGAGTCAGTTGGGCGTCCGCCAGCAAAGCCAAAGGTTGCCAGTTTGATTCCCACGCAGGGTGCATGCTTGGGTTGCAGGCCTGGTCCCCAGTTGGCACACATGCAAACAGGCAATCCATGGATGTGTCTCTTACACATCGATGTTTCTCTCCTTTTTCTCCCTACCTTCTCCTCGCTCTAAAAATAAATAAATAAAGCCTTTTTAAAATAAAAAAAGATATTTAACTACAAAAATGTAAGCTGACTTAAAGAAAGATTAAATAACAGATGAATATGGTGGTAGTGATGGCAGAATAAATCGAGTCCAGGATGCACTCCTATGTTCCAATCAAACCGAGTTACTAATCGAAACCTACATATACCTTTCACAAACCTGACCCATTAACTGAAACGCTTTTTCACAGGGACTCTGGGAAGCCATCTCCACTCCCCACAACAGAAATCTCGGCAACTTGACCTCCTGCGCCTAGAACCCCTCCCCAAGATCATGCAAGGAAATCCTGTGACTGAACGCAGGACAGTGTTACAGAGAGCGCAATTGGACAAAATGTTTTAAAGTTTGTAAGTAGGATCTGACGGCTTTAAAAATGGCTAGATGTGACTAGAAATCTCTTGCCAACATAATTGCAAGATTCTCTCAGGTAGGATTAAGCCCTTCCTTTTGGAAATTCCCACGGAACTTCTCCTGTGCCCATATGAGGTCATCGTTTTCTATAATGCTTCAGAGATGCACACTTATTTCCAAGATATATACCTTTCGGAGTATATATCTTATTTCCCCTACTATTCTGTAAGCCTGGAGAAGGCACAAATTTTATGACTGACTTCTGTGGCCCAGAGCAAGCATATAAAAGGTACTCAAAAAAAGTCTGTTAAATATCCCTCATTTCTGTTTGTGGCATATTGGTCTTCTAGATCGTCACTTCACACTAAGTCCCATGAGTCTCACAACATACTTATGATACAGTTATTGCATCTCCTGTTGAGAGATGAGAACCCGAGGATAAGGGACTTGCCTCGGGTCACACTCCCAGTAACCGGCAGAGGCAGGATTCGGTCACACGGCTTTGGAAGACTCGCGTGTGATTCCAGAACAGCCCCCTTCCCCGCGCCGGTGTGGGCCCCGCCTCCCCCGTGGCTGCAAGACCTCACCGAGACTCCCCTCGGCGTCCCACAGGCGACAGCGGGGCGCGACGGGCGCCGGAACCGCTGGGCCAAGGGTCAGCGCAGGCCGGGCAGGCACAGCGAAGGGAGAAGGCTGAGGCCAGGCCGCGGCCCGAAGCCTCGGGGACCGGGGGCGCGCACGGGCCCACCTGCTCAAAGCTGGCTCCTCGTCGCTAGGCTCTTCAACTGCGTAGGGGTCATAGTCATCTTGGAGCCGGTTCATGCTGGCCCGGACCCGCAGACGCCGTCCACAGGCGTCCACCCACTATCTATTTCCTCCGCTGGTCCCTCCGCTAAAGCGTTACGACCGCCTCTTCCGCTCGCACTTCCGCGCCCCGCCCCCTGCGCGCCTGCGCAGATCGTCCCTGCGAGGGGGCGGGGAGCCGAGTTGTATTTAGCCACAGACCCTCGCTGCTTCTGCTGCCCTGAAAACAGCTACTTTCACACTGGGAATAATAATCGGAACCCTTTTAAGTGGCGGTCTCTGAGCTGAACCACCCACGTGCAGTGTCTCATTTTGTGACGTAAAAAGCAGAAATCTAGATGTCGAGGGACATGCAGCCTGTAGGTTCTGACATGGGCACCCGACTGTCCCTCCAGCCTCCTCGCCTCAAGTCATTGTAGCTTCTTTTCACCGCGCCGCTGCCTCGCCTTCACAGTATTCACTCCTCAGTCTTACAGCGGCCCTGACTTTTTGCTAAAAAGTTGCTCGGCTGTCACCAGTTACTTCCCAATTACCTGTATGACCTCTTCTCAGTCTCAACCTTTGCTCAGCCCTTACCCAATTCCACTCGATACTCGAGCTGATTGTGACACCATTTCTTCCCCGTTTCTGTACCAGCCTATACTCAAGGTCTTGCCTCCTTGCGGACAACTCTCTCCTCTTCATGATCCCATTCAAGTGACTACCCTATCTTATTTGGCCGTTGCCCTATCCTCGGTACTGTGTCGGGTTTCTAGTCCCCTGGGCTAGATATGTCGGCCTGCAGCACCACTGGCAATTCAAAGTCAATATAAATGAGATCCAACTGAGCATCTCCCACCCCATTCCTATGCTTCAGCCAATAGCTGCTTTTTACTCTTGATTTCTCTCACTTCCTCCATCCTTACAACTGCAATAGGCTGAAAGTCTTGGACTCTTGGTCAACTCCTTTCTCTGTGCCTCTGTGAGCCTTCTATTCCAAAATCCTGTACATCTCTTAGCAACGCCTCTATAACCCACATCTATCTTCCTACCCCTCACTTTACTATTGGTACAGGCTCCTACTGACAGCCTTGTTTTGCTTTTGCTCCCTCTCCGATCCATGTTACTCTCTACTGGCAGTGACCCTCTTCAACACAACTTTGCTCTGGGTAATTTTCTTCCTGAAATGTCCTAGTATTTCATGTTTACCTGCTGATCTGTTCACACTGTCCTGCAGTATTCTTGCCCCTCTGCAACATGGTTCAACCCATCACACCAAACTGATTTCCCTTCACGTATCCAGCATAATTCGCTGATTCAAAAATATGTAGTATGCCTTCCATCAGCAGTATTTGCTTATGCTATTTCCTGGAGCACTTTCTCCCACTTTTAACTCAAAATCCAACTGCAAGTAATGGTTGGGTCAGTTCACTACAAATCTGTGATTTCCCTTCACGTATCCAGCATAATTCGCTGATTCAAAAATATGTAGTATGCCTTCCATCAGCAGTATTTGCTTATGCTATTTCCTGGAGCACTTTCTCCCACTTTTAACTCAAAATCCAACCGCAAGTAATGGTTGGGTCAGTTCACTACAAATCTGTGCCGACGCGTGTGCCAACGGCCAGAGGGAAGCGGTAGGATCCTCCCTCCCGGTCAGAAAGTGCTGGGTCGTCTGACGCGGGCGCAGAGGGCATGCTTCCTCCCTCGTTGAAACGTGCCGGATCCAAACACGGGTATTGGCCTGGATGGGGATTTACGGAAGAATCCGGCGTGTGGGGAACATCGCAC
>VMDR010033427.1:0-11366 GCA_007922815.1 Macrotus californicus
AGTTTTTGATCTTCTTCTTTTTCTTAGACAAGTCCCTTTAACATTTCATATAATAAGGGTTTAGTGATGATCAACTCTTCAACTTGACCTTATCTGGAAGGCACTTTGTCTGCCCTTCCATTTTAAATGAAAGCTTTGCTGGATAGAGTAATCTTGGATGTAGGTCCTTGCCTTCCATGACTTCAAATACTTCTTTCCAGCTCCTTCTTGCCTACAAGATTTCTTTTGAGAAATTATCTGAGAGTCTTTTGGACATTCCTTTGTAGGTTACTGTCTCCTTTTCTCTTGCTGCTTTTAAGATTCTCTCCTTATCTTTAATCTTGGATAACTTAATGATGTACCTTGGTGTATTCCTCTTTGGGTCCAACTTCTTTGGGACTTTCTAGACTTCCTGGACTTCCTGGAAGTCTATTTCTTTCACCAGATTGGGGAAATTTTCCTTCATTGTTTGTTCAAGTAAGTTTTTGATTTCTTACTCTTCTTCTTCTCCTTCTGGCACCCCTATGATTTGGATGTTGGAACTTTTAAAGTTGTCCCGGAGTTTCCTGAGCCTCTCCTCATTTTTTTGAATTCTTCTTTCTTCATTCTGTTCTGGTTGGATGTCTATTTCTTCCTTTTGTTCCAAATCATTGATTTGAGTCCCAGTTTCCTTCCCTGAACTATTGGTTCCCTGTATATTTTGCTTTATTTTACTTTGTATAGTCTTCCTTTTTTCCATTATGTGACTGAGTTCAATCAGTTCTGTAAGCATCCTGATTATCATTGTTTTGAACTCTGCATCAGATAAGTTGGCTATCTCCTCATCACTTAGCTCTTCTTCTGGGGTTTTGATCTGTTCTTTCATTTAGGCCATATTTCTTTGTCTCTATGCCCCTGTTATGTTGTAAGGGGGCAGGGTCTTAGGTATTCACCTGGGTAAAGCAACCCTCTTTGCTGCCTTGTGGCGCTGTATGTGGGGTAGGGGTCAGAGAGGGAACAATGCGGCTCACTTGCTCTGTGCTCTAGCCCCACTTTTCAATGAACTCTCTCATGTGAGACTGGGAGTTTCTCCTGCTGTGGCAACCCCTGCAGTAGTTTACAGCTGGCTTTGAGGCTTTAGTTTCCCATTCAGCCAGCCCCGCTCCACCTCACCTGGGCAGTCTTCTGCCTTGCTGGGAGTCCTCTCAGCCACCCTGCCTTGCCCATGTGGCACGTGGCCTTGCCGTGCGTCCTCTCCATCCTCTCCACTTGGCTGCCCATCTCTGTCCCTCCTACTGGTCTGGGTGAATGTTTTCTTAACTCCTTGGTTGTCAGAGTTCCATGCAGTTTGATTTTTTGGCACTTCTGGTTGTTTATTGTTTTTAGATCGGTTGTTATCCTTTTGGTTGTGCGAAGAAGCAAAGCGTTTCTATCTACGCCTCCATCTTGGCCAAAAGTTCCGGTTGTTGTTATTCTTAAGGAAGTATAAAATATTTCAGATTGAGGAATTACCAAAATAAGATCAGGGGGAATAAAATTTGACTCAGAAATATGATACATATGTATAACTTTGATTGCATGTTTCTTTAAGTTAATGTTGGAGAAGAGGTTATATAGTATGAGACAGAAAGAAAAAGAATTGAATGACCAAGAAAGTTAAAGTAGAATGGAGAGAGAGAAATCAAAAAGGATACAGAAAAAAAGAGAGATGGAGAACAAAGGAGGAAAGTATCAGCTGAGGAAGTCTTGAGGTGTCAGTTAATTTACTAGGATTACACAGAGTTGTTTGATCTTTGGCAATGTTAATTAGCTGATTAGTCAGTGCCCACAACTTTTACTTCTTAAACTTAAACCTAAGGTTCTTGGTTCTAAGTACACATTGCAACCACATGGAAGTTTAAAAAATACCAATCTCTGGACCCCAGAGATTCTTTTTTATTTGATCTGGATACAGCCTGCAATTGTGGTTTTAAAAAGCTCACCAGATGCATCTAATGTGTAGCCAAGGTTGAAGTTACTGCCCTGAAGCTCCCATGACTGACAAAATGAGAGCACCCGCTTCCAAAATAAGGAATGAACAGCACTCCCAGACCTGTGGGGCCACCCATGTGTCAGACCAGTAGTTCTCAAAGCAAGGTGCACATCAATCACCCAATGGAACTTTGTATGAATATCAATTTCTGACCTCCATACCAGTGATTCTGATTCAGTAGGTTTTGAGGTTTTGCCTGATAATTTTCGTTTCAAAAAATATTTCACAAATAGCTCTGATATAAAATCACTGACTTAGATGTTTAAACTTCCATTCATCCAGATGTTGAAAGTCAGGAAAATATCAATAAAAGAGACAATCTTTATCAGACATTTACATTTGCTTAAGGTTCCTGTAACAAAATACCACAACTTAAACAACAGAGATTTATTGGTTCACAGTTCTGGAAACTAGAAGTCCAAGACAAGATATCAGCATCAGCCTGATTGGTTACCGCAGGGGTGTCCAACCCACGGCCCACGGGCAGCAAGAGACCCAGGATGACTATAAATGCAGCTCAACACAAAATTGTAAATTTACTTAAAACATTTTTTTTGCTCATCATTTTTTATTAGTGTTTGTGTATTTAATGTGTGGCCCAAGACAACTCTTCTTCCAGGGTGGCCCAGAGATGCCAAAAGGTTGGTCACCCCTGCTAGAGGGTGGTGAGGGACAGTCTGTTCCATGATTCTTCCCTAGCTGGTGTGGTTTGCTAGCAATCTAACATTCCTTGGATTGCAGGCCTCTGCTTTTATCTCATGCATTCTTCCTGTGTACATACCAGTGTCCAAAGTTTCTCCTTTTATGAGGACAGCAGTTATATTGGATTAGGTCCCATCTCACTGGGACCTAATTAATTACCTTCAAAAAGATCCTATCTTCGAATAGTGTCACATTTCTGAGGTACTGGAGATTATGACTTCAACATAAATTTTTAAAGATCACAATTCAGTTGGTAACATCAAATATCTCTTTCTTTTTCCCCAAAACTACATCACCACTGGTAGTATCTGCATTATCCATATTCACTCTATTAGAATTTAATAAAACAATAGTAATACAAATTTTCCTGAACATAACATAATTATTATGTGTAATCAGAAAGACTTCAGAAATTGAATGCTGTAGTTCATTTCTTGACCATTCTGATCAGATAAAATGGTATTTAAGACATTATCCAATTGCTTCTCTATTTGCAAAACATCAGTGAGGAATTTACAATGTGCTAAATTTTAAGAATGTCCTGGCTCCGAGACATTTTTAAACTAAGATGATAGTGATAGCACAGTGTTATCCTAGGCTAAAGATCTTCAGCTTTTCCTTAACAATATGGTTTCTATTGCCCATGAATTCTTTTAGCCTTGAGATAAATTTCGTAGAGAAATTATAAAGCTCACTTGGCTCATATTCTCTTGATTCCCTCCACCTTTTGACAGCTAGATAATCAGGCCTGCGGCCATACGTAGTTATGTAATATAGTGAAATTTGACCTCAATTGTCAGCAAACCACCTAGCTGATTAAATTGATCCTCTTCAAATAAAATACATAGACCCTTCTCTTTTCTGCAGTACAATTTCAAATAGATTTCAGCATACCAATGTTTCACAATTTGGGTTCGGGGTGGGGGGCTGGGGGGGCAGGAGGTGGAAAATATCATCTTATCACAGATGAGGACCTAGTTCTAGCATGGTCAAACGTAGACAAAATCAATTAAATCTGAGAGCTCAACAAATGAAGAAACACTAGAAGTGCTTCTATTCTATTTTGGGTCTGGGAGAGATGCAGAGCCAAAGGAGAAATGACGGATGAAATTAAGATAAGAGCTGGGTGGCAGTGTCACCAAGCACTGTCATCATTTGCTCATGTGGAAAAGGGAGTTAGAGCCAGAAGCCTTTCAGAAGAAGAAATAAACAGACTTGAGCCAAAACACGAAAAGCTGGATCTGGGTTTGTCCTAGTCTTTCACCATTTTTTTGGGGGGACTTTGCTTTAAGGTGGAGTTCTGTCTTAGGCATTCTGCATCCCTGAAGTGATTCCATATTTCCTAAGACAGGGAACAAGGGGTGTGTGTGTGTGTGTGTGTGTGTGTGTGTGTGTTGGATTGTGTGAATGTTGTCTTTCCTCTGATATACAATAGCAACATAGTTTATATGCACATTTTTTCCGCCCAGAGAGAAATGAAACCAGAATTGAAGGAACGTTTTGGCTGAGAGCCTCAGTGGGGATGTGGAAAGCAAACAGAAGAAGGTTAGTTGAAGGTTAAGCCATGCTGTATTGATATAGTGATGTTGTCTTTAGAACAAATTAGCTCACGGGGGCTTGGTGACACCACGGCGTATTAAACCCTTCTTTACAAAAGGCACATGTGCAGGTTGTTGCTAGCTTGAAAAATGCCAGCAAAAAAATGCACAAAGATCAAGGTTGAAAAATGTTTACTTTGCAGAAAGTCATTTAAAAATGGAATCTCAATTCTGTTGGCAGTGCCGTGTTTTAAAGGGGCTATTTATCCTGGACTCCTCCGCATCTGGTTTGCTGCAGTTTATGTGGTGTATTGGAGCTGCATGAACTTGAGCACCTCAGGGGTTGTTTGTTTTTTACTTTTTCGAAAGTGGTTGGACTGAAATTCAGTATGAATCATATAAGAGAGACTTAGAAGCACGTGAAGATGAATGTTTCCCTTGTGACACCAAACAGTACATCTGGAAGGTGATTGATCCTATAGAAAAAAAATACCTGGAAAGACCACAGCTCTAACGGATACCAGTAAAGAACAAGAATGCATTTTTCCTTAATTTGAGAAGAGCATGTAGTTTTCATGTTAAAAGGGGGAGGGTATTTTCTCATGCAAATTTCTTGAAGCTACATTAGGGTAGAAATAATTCTACAATCTCTCTTTCGCTCATTATTTCACTTGTGCTCAGCAGACATTACTGTCTATTTACTACAGCTGCTCCTCTGCTAGACCATACAGATAGAAACATGAGTGAGAGAAACTTCCTGCTCTAAAATATTTAAGTTACTCATCTGTGTCATGCTTGACATGGGGACTTGGACAAAATAAATAATGCTATTTATTCTTATAAATACGAATGGCTCATTATCCTTCAACTTCATGGGTGTTGTCACTAAGGTACAGAAAGGAGAGAAAAGGGAATGTATGGATATAGTATTTATACTGCATGAGCTTTTGTACCTGTGCACTAAGTAGTATCTTCATTTACTCTTAACCTCAGCTTTTGGGAGTAGTCATATTAGCCAAGATAGGCTGGGTGTAGTGTCTGGCCCACCCGATATCTCAGTGGTCCAATGTAATGCGTGCTTCCTTCTTATTTACATCACAGCCCAACGCAGATCAGCCAGGATGCTCTACTCCACTCAGTCTGACCTACACTAGGGTTTCATAGTCCCCCCCGTGGATTCTCTGTTTCCAGGGAGCAGGTAGGGAAGAGAGGGCCACAATTCTGCATCCCAACCATTTCACATTAAGCATTTATTTATTGAATTATTTGTTTAACAAATCCATTACTGATTCACATAATACATTAGCTGAATGAGTTAAATATTAAATTTATTAATCTAAGCAGCCAGTGCTTACCTAGAGATATTGCCCAGAAAAATACAAATGTAAAACACATTCTCTATTGGCAACTTCCTTCATACTAATTTTATTCTAGTATAAGTTTAATGTTATACTTCAATTACCCTAGATTTATTTACTATTTAAAATGAGAATTAGCTCTAGCTGGTGTGGCTCAGTGGATTGAGCACTGGCCTGCAAACCAAAAAAGGTCACGGGTTTGATTGCTAGTCAGGGCACATGCCTGGGTTGCTGGTCAAGTCCCCAGTTGGGGGTGTGTAAGAGGCAACCAATAGATGATTCTCTCACATATTGATTTTCTCTGCCTCTTTCTCCCTCCTTCCTCCTCTCTCTAAAAATAAAGAAAGAAAATCTTTTTAAAAATAGATAGAGTAAGATATTACAATTATTTTATTTCCAATGAAAGTAAAAATAACAAAATATTGGGTTAGTCTCTATTTTGTGCTTTTCTAATGAATCAAAAAAGAGAAAGCTAGTCCTCATTTAGACTTCAACTTTAAAACAAATTATTTTGATCAAAGTTGTCTTTTGCCACTTGCCAAAGATTTAAATGGCAAGATTTCTGATTTCTAGTGGTAACTATGAAATCTGGAAAACTTCTTTTTTAAAAAGTGTGAGCAGATAGACTAGGATGTTAGATATAAATTGCAGGAGAGAGATTGGACTGAAGATGAAAGTTTAACATTATAAATTTATGAATTATTTGTAAAACCAAGAAATTAGGCTCTCTCAGCCTACAAATAGGCTTAGAAGAATTACCAGAAGCTCAGAGAATATCAAGTTTTACCATATTGATAAATGTCTTCTGAATCAACCCTACTTTCAATGAATACCAACATTTTATGAATATTTAGAGTTTCTGAGTTTTCATTTATAGGGACTCATGCCCTAAAATTTCTTTTTAAAAATGGACTGAGACTCTAATTTTGCTGCATTTTTTCAATTATTAAAGCAAAGTTGTGAGGTCTCAAAAATTTAATTCACTCGTTTATAGAAATTGTTGGAAAACCACACATACTTTGATTTTTACATTACTAAGCTTTAAAACTGTCGACATTTTGTTGCTTTTTGAACTGTTCTAAATTGAAAATCTGCAAAACTTGGGCACCTGCATACCCACCTAGGACAGAGCTGGATACAACAATGAATGACCTTTCTGTGGCTACTTAGGGCCAGTTCTGCTTTTGAAAATGCATTCCCATGCAGAACGTGTTTCACTGAATTCAATGAACAAAGCTGAGAATTATACAAAATTGTAGAAGAGTTTCATTACTAAAACTAAGAAAAAATTCTAAAGTCACTGAGCTGAAGTAGAGAATAAAAAAACAACAATATACATTCAATCATTTAGTTTTTAATTACAGTTAGTCATATACAGTTCGCATTATGTACCTAAAGTCCAAATTTAATGCTATCTTTTATCTATATATTGTTTTGCAAAACACAAGGCCCATTCACAAAGGACTTAGCAGAGTATTGGTCAAAGAGGAAGGACAGAAATATTAGTTGCTGTTTGTTCTTTGCATGCACTGTCTCATTTAATACACTCCAGCTCCGATAGATGCTACCACAGCTATCATTTTAGAGGAAGGAAATGAAAGATAAAGTAAGCTAAACAATTTCTCTTCGTCCATACACTCTAACTGGTGCTGGGAGTCCAAGTCTTATGACTTCAGGTGTCTGTTTTATAACTTATCTTGGCCTACCAGACTTGCCTTTCATGGTCCATTTTTTAACAAAACTTACTCCTGGGCAAATAATACCACTTAAAAAAAGAGACGTGGCCTTTTATGGGCTATGGTATGTATCTGTTTCAGAAATAATTGTGTCTTCAGGGGAAATTAGGAAATGTGCAAGTAATGTGAAATAATTAAAGTACCGGGGTTTTTATCAGCATTCAATAAGAGAATACTCAAAATGCAAATAGGCGTTGCTTGGACTGTAATAAATTCTTCTTGAGAAATAATATATCCCAGGTTTTAATGATCTTTCAGATTAAAGTTAGAGCTTCCTCTAATCTAATTTCAACTAATGACATATGAAATCACTTCCTGTTATAGCTGCCATTTCCATAAGTGCCAATATTTATGTTCCCAGTATTTAAAAATGTAGCACAACCCCCTTAGACTCAGTGTACTCAAATTTAGCACCAGGTTGCCAGACAAAACCCCGAAATAGCACCTGGCCACCTACCTTAATTCATAGACCAATAAAATCGAGAGCCTTAAAAATGCCATCACCTTGTTTGACTGCACTAAACTGTGAAACCTGGAAGAATGTAGAAACCAGAACAGGCTGCGAAAATGAAGTCATCTTGCTAAAGGGACAATTTGTAATGGGGCATTGTGCTGACAGGTCTGCAAGTCTATAGTCTCCAGTTGGTGTGTATGTTTGAGCTCAAAATAGACCCTGTGTGTGACAAAAACAGCATTATTCTCAACAGTTGAGGGAACTTGATGGATGTTGCTTCTCTAAACTTTGGAAAATTAAAATTGAGGCCCCATGGAAAGGTCTGTTCATACAGCATGTTCTGTTTTCTTAGAGAAATGATGGTGTATATAGAGAGCATGATTTACACATGCTTGCTGAACATGAAGAGTGGTCTCTGTCTTTATAATCCAAATTTTAAAAATAAAGTATATAAAGTATATATAATTTAACATATTTATTTTTTGCCTCCTGGTTAGTAAAAAGGTTTATGTCAGTTCAAACTCTAAACCATATTTTATAGTGCATTGGACTTTGGTGAAAAGATTACAATGAACTGAAATAGTGTTACTCCCCAAATCTGGGTGGAATTGTTTATCCAGGACCTGATGACTTTGTTGACAGAAATAGCATAGCACATTGAGTAGTTGCAGGAGGCATAAAGGCATCTTCACTGGTAATGCATATTTTATGCTCTTATGCATAGCCTGTATGGTCAATGTGAGTTTGATTTTCACTTTGATTGTTTTTGGTCATGAAGCAAAAAGATGCATGTGCAGAAAACATCCCTTATTTTCAAAGAATTATCTGTCCTAGTTTTTCTGATGCCTCAAGATCAGACATACTTTATGTCAATTGATAGATCTTTTAGTAACAGAATTCATTTTCCTCAATGGGAGAGTTTGCCCCAAGGGCCTTTAGCAGCCTCTTGGGTGGATGAGGATCAGGAAATAAGGACTGTAGTCCCAGCTCTATGAAGTTGGTTCATCCTTCTGAATTAACTTCCCTGTCTGGAAGATGAAAGGCTCAAAGTCAATAGTAACAGTTCATACTTACTGAGAGCTGCTTATGTGTCAGGTGCGACAGCTCTACAAGGTCCTGCTCATATTAACCCCATTTCATGGATGAGGAAAACTGAGACACATAATAAGGCATGAAGCCTGAATTTGAACCAATGCACTGTCTCCACAGCCCACACAAAACTACAACTCATTCTGCCTCCCCAAATTGCTTTCTAGCTCTAAACAAAATAAATGATTCTATGTCTTGTCTTTCTATAGTTGCTTGTTTAAATATTTGTGCTTGAATATGTCTTCCCATATTTTCCTATAGTTAATGGTCTATGAAAAAGTGGGCACATGAGGTCCAGTCAAGATAGTGGAATAGGTAAACACGGTATGTGAATCCTCCCACAACAACATCAGAATTACAACTAAACTATAGAACAACTGTCATTCAGGGCCACCTAAAATTTGGCTGGACATAAGTTCTATAACTAAGAATCTAAAGAAGAAGCCACATCAAACCTGGTACAAGGGGTAGAGACGTGGAACGGGCGGGCCCCACATCCATGTGTGGCAGCTAAAAATCAGGCAGCATAACTTTGTGCTGTGAAAACCAGCAGGGATTGTGGCTGAGGGAGACAGCACCTCTGGAGCCCCAGAGGGTTTCTCTAAAAGGGCCTGCACACATAAACTCACTTGCTCCGAGCTCCAGTGCTGGGCATCAGCTCAAAGGCACCAGGGACATACGGGGAGGAACTGAATTGTCTGGCATTAGGGCGAGAGCTGGAGGAGCTGCTTTCTCTCAGACAGAAGTGCTAGCAGAAGCCATTGTTCCTTTTCTGAGCCTGGCAGGTAAGCATCATATCTGAGACTACATCAACTTGGCTCAGACTGTTTGCCCCATCCCAGTGATTCCATGAGGCCCACCTCACCCAACTTTTAGGCCCACCCAAACTGTTTCCAGTGGCTTTTCCATATGAAGGGCTTGTCTTGGTTCATACTTCAGACTTTCCTAAAATCTCTCAAACAAGAGCATTTGGCCTTAGCATGCCCCATACTTCTTACAAAGTGGCTCTAGGCCCAGCACTTATGGCAACTGACCTTGGTGACAGCTTGTCCCCCCTGGGTACCACCAAGCACAGCTCACATAGCAGCCATCATCAGATTGCTTTGTAGCTCATGCTATGTGAATCCAGACATGATACAGGTGATGGCTGACATTGGTCTGCACCTCTAGGAGACCCCAGAACTACCTTCACAAGCTACACACTCAAGGAGAAGACTCAGTGGGCACCACTGAATTAGGTCTTGCTCCATGGGGTAGGCCCCTGCACAGCTGCTCCTCCATGGTGGTTGTAGCCAATTGGCCTGGGGGTAAATCCCTCCCATTGATTCACCAACAGCATTAAAATCTCCGCTACACAGTATGGTAAACATAGCTGATACTGGGGGTGTACCTGGAGTGCCCAGCTTGGAACCAACACAGGGAGGCTGTCAAAATGAGGAGAAGGAGAAACATGTCCCAATTGAAAGAACATAACAAAGAATAAGAACTAAACAAAATGGAGACAAACAATCTGCCAGATAAAGAATATGAAACACTGGTTATAAGAATGCTCAAAGAACTTAAGGGAAGAGTAGAGAAACTTAGTGAGAATTTCAACAAAGAGATAGAAAACATAAAAACTGAACTAGAAAACACATAAAAATAGAGCCAGTCAGAAATAAAGAATACATTACAGATAATCAACAGTAGAGTAGATGAAGCTGAGGATCAAATTAGAGATCTGCAATATGAGGACGCAAAACACACACAATCAGAACAGCAAAAGGAATTTTTAAAAATGAGGATCGTATAAGGATTACCAACATTGCATCAGTGGGGTCCTTGAAGGAAGAGAGAGAGCAAGGAATTGAAAACCTATGTTAAAAAAAGTGACAGAAAATTTTCTTAACTTGGTGAAGGACACAGACATACAAGTCCAGAAAGTGCAGAGTTCCAAACAAGAGGAACCCCAGTAGGCCCACACCAAGACACACACAAATTACTATGCCAAAAGTTAAAGAGAGAATCTTAAAAGCAGAAAGAGAAAACCAGTTAGTTATCTACAGGGGAGCTCCCATCGACTGTAAGCTAATTTCTCAACAGACTCTTAGAAAGCCTGAAGGGACTGGCAAGAAATATTCAAAATAATGAAAAGCAAACACCTACAACCAAGATTACTTTAACCAGTAAGGTTATCATTTAGAATCAAAGGAAAAATAAAGAGTTTCCCAGGCAAGAAAAAGTTAAAGGAGTTCATCACCACCACACCAATATACAAGAAATGTTTAAAGGTCTTCTTAAAAATGAGAGGCATATAGGGAGATGGGTGAAAAAGGTGGAGAGATTGAGAAGTACAAGTTGGTAGTTACAGAATAGTCATGGGGATGTAAAGTACAGCACAGGGAATATATTCAATAATATTGTAATAACTATGTATGGTGTCAGATGGGTACTAGATTTATTGGGGTGATAACTTAGTAAGTTATATATTGTCTAATCACTGGGTTGTACACCTGAAAC
>VMDR010033428.1:0-11367 GCA_007922815.1 Macrotus californicus
TTTTCCATTACCATTTAGTCCCCTTATACCCCCTCCCCCAGCAATCACCACTGTTGTGCTGACAAGACAGAGTGGTTTGGGTTCAGGATAGAAAACGGTGAAGAAGTAGCTGGGGAGGGAAGGATACGTTTAATAAAGTTTGTGTATACAGTCATCACATCCCTTAATTCCCTGTCTGTTGTGATAAGGATGTTTTCCACCCTCCCGCTGCAGGGAGGGTGCTTTCACATGGGAGATTTATCTCCTGCTTTCAGGAGGACAAAGGAGGGACACTTCTTTGCACTGGCTATTTCTTGAGTACCTTTAATTTACAATAATATGCCAAAATGGTACATTTTAGAGGGGCATCATCTGAACCCCTTCAACTATATTCTGTGTTTTGAGAGATCTATATTACATTAGGTGGTGGAGGGTTCTCTATCAGAATAAAGCATATGACTGTGTTCTATACCCTGGCCCCTGATCCACATGCACGACAATAGTCGGTCCTTACCTTTTATTTGAATTCATTGCAGTTATATACCTATGAGTCATGCCAATGAGCACAAGGTGATTAGACAGGAATTCATGTGCTGGGTGAGGATGGTGAAGCATAGACGCTAAGCTCTGTGGACTTCATCAGTCTCTTAGGTAGCAGGACCCCAGTCAGTGATACAATTGTGCTGAGTAACTGCTACCATTCAACTGAACGTTCTGTCCATTGCTTCATGGACCACCAGTCACTGCTCAAAGCAAGTCATATGGCCAAGTGTGATGTCCATAAAGCAAGAAAATGATATAGTCCATTCACAGGCAAGCACTGCAAGTCACATGGCCTCACTCTTTCAGAGATAAATCAATTTTTGAAAACTAATATTTCCAAATTGAATATTTCATGGACTTCACATCCATTGTCTTTTAACAGTTAAGAGATTGATGAAGTCTGAAGAGTTTAGCACATATGCTTCACCATCCTCACCCAGCATGCAAATTCCTGTCCTACCACCTTGTGCTCATTGGCATGACTCATAGGTGAACTTCAATGAATTCAAATAAAAGGTAAGGACTGACTATTGTCGTCCATGTGGATCAGGGGCCAGGGTATAGAACACAGTCATATGCTTTATTCTGATAGAGAGCCATCTGCCACCTAATGTAATACTAGATCTTTCAAAGCACAGAATATAGTTGAAGGGGTTCAGATGATGCCCCTCTAAAATGTACCATTTTGGCATATTATTGTAAGTTAAAAATACTTAAGAAATAGCCAATGCAAAGGAATGATCCTCCTTTGTCCTCCTGAAAGCAGGAGATAAATCTCCCATGTGAAAGCACCCTCCCTGCAGCGGGAGGGTGGAAAACATCCTTATCACAACAGACAGGGAATTAAGGGATGTGATGACTGTATACACAAACTTTATTAAACGTATCCTTCCCTCCCCAGCTACTTCTTCACCGTTTTCTATCCTGAACCCAAACCACTCAATCTTGTCAGTACTTTATAAATTTATTTGTTTCACTGTTTAAATACAATAGTATAAAGCTTCCTGGTTTGGTCACTTCTCCAGGCTTTCATTTTCTTATGAAGGCTTCCATGAAAGTGTAAAAATGCAATGAATTTGTATGGTTTTCTCATTTTAATCTATTTTATGCCAGTTTAATTCTTAGGTCCAGCCAGAAACACAAAGAGGGTAGAAAAGAACTTTTTATCCCTATATTCTTCATGTGTTATTTTATATTTATTTTGTGTATATATATTTGTCCTGGCTGGTGTGGCTCAGTGGATTTAGCGCTGGACTGTGAAGCAGAGGGTCACTTTTTCAATTCCTAGTCAAGGGGTACACCTACATTGCAGGCCAGGACCCCAGGACGGGGTGCATGAGAAGCAACCACACACTGATGTTTCTCTCCCTCTCTTTCTCCCTCCCTTCCCCTCTCTCTAAAATAAATGAATAAAATCTTTAAAAAATAAAAAATATATATTTTGTTAATTTTTAGGTCTCCATTGCTATAAGAGAATCTGTCAACCTCAAGCAGTTGCCTTGCTACCAGCATCCCCAGTAAATACAGAGGTCATTTCTTCTGAGTCACTAGTATTTATGCGATCAATGTCACCCAAAACTGGTCATCGAATCTTTTGAGCAAACTTTCTTTTAAACAGTTATCTTCACAGAGATGATTTTTGTTTTTCCAGAAAATTCAGAACAATAAGAAAATAACACAGAAGCAACAGTATGAGTAAGAAAAAGCAGAAGCGCTAAGATTCAAAATAATTCCTAGGTTATTGCATGAAATTTCCCTGAAATCCTCATTAGGAATGCAGGGTCCTTATTTTACCCTATGTTAAGAAAGAGTGCTGTAAAATAATTATACCAAAACCAAAGAATTTTATCATGATTACATATAAATTCATAGCTTAGAGCCAGTATTCTATTTAACTGTTACCAAAATGTGGCAAAAAAATAACTACAAAAGAAAATGAAGCCTACCAAAAACATTTACAATCTAACTGAAGGACAAATTATACTGTTTTGTTCAATTTTTAAAAAAAAGAAATCTGTATACATGTATAGTAAAATAGCAAGAGTTTAGGAGACTATAATTCAGACTTTGAACAACTAAATTTGGGAATTCAGGTATTCTGTTCTACAAGCTAATGGCCCAGTACCAAATATGGACATTTTTAATAGAGTATGAGCCATAAAAGAACATCCAATAAGCAAGAGGTCAACCCAGGGTAGGAAAAACAGGAGGAAAATGAGATCCTATTTCCAGGACACACACAAGTTTAAAGGATCTGTGGAAGGTATGAGGCTGATAGTGGGTAGAGGGTCCAGTAATGGGGAACCCACGGAGATAACAGTGAACTCATGGGAACAAAGTCCAGCACCTGGAAACTGGGGGTAGGACATGTATACACATACCAAATACTAAGTTCAGAGAAAACAAACCAAATTCTTAGTTTCTCCATTTCAAGACATAAATATGAGGTGGAACTGAAACTAGAAAAAGGATTTTAATTCCAGCGATAGAGAGCTTGGAGACAGAGATAACAAGAACATTGTGCCTAATTCAATGTCTGGCAGGAGGTCAATGCTCCATGTTGATTTGTTGACCCTGACGTAAGAAGGACAACATTTGGCAAGGTCAGTTCCCTGTAAAGTTGTACACACGGCAACCTCTAAATAGTTACACCAAAATGAAGATTTAGAAAAGGGGTAATAAAAATGTTCCTCTCTCACATCTTAGGAGCTCACTCTCTCTGAAGTTTAAATTTCTAATAGCTTATTAGATAACATCAATAACAAAATACCTACATCCAAGCAATGGAAGGATCTCAACTTTAAAAAGCCACTGACTGCAAGAGATCAGCAGTGCTACAATGCATTCCAACAGGAATCCATCATTTTTTAAGATAAACTTTCCCTACACTTTTGCTAAATGTCTAAAAGGGAAACTTCATGGCACCCTTGGAAGCCTTCCAGGGATAAGGCTCTCTTACTTTGTTAATTAGGTACATCAAGACAAATTTAAACAAGTAAGGGTACTTCCACGCTACATTTTCACACTACACTATATACTTTTCAGTTTATATTTTCAAATTCATAGGCTGGATATTCAGACTGACTTGGTTAAATTGGCATCAGTGCCAAATCCAAACCCTTCTTACCTCTTCTGTCTCAAAAGACACTAAGGTAATGTACCTTCTTAGACCTTAAAAACACTAAATATATTAAGGAAAAAAGATTACATAAAAGCATCAGATATTACTTTACAATAAAAAGCAGACTATTTTTACATGATGCTATGAACCCTAAGAAAGATATTTTGGTCAGTTGGAGCTTATTAGAAATGTAACTACACTCATTGTAAAACGAAAAATATCAATGTTGTTATTCTCTCAAGTCTACAGCCAGGGGCCAGTGCGGTCACTTAGTTCAAGTGTCACACTGGCCTTCGCTCTTTCCTTCTGCTCAGATTTGGGCCACTGAACATGCGAAACAAGAGATACTCAGGCAAAAGGTTTAGAGGTTTAGAAAATTCACAAGAAGGCTAATACTTAATGTGTAATAAATAGCTGTTCTTGGGATTTCAATTTTTCACTTACTATAGCTCATCATACAACTAATTTAGGTAAACTTCAGTAATATAACACAGAGGCTAAAAGCACAGGCTTTGGAATCAGAGGCTTAAAATGGACCCCTCATTCTGACTCTTACTAAGTAACTGGATATAAAATTTTAAACCACTTTAAATCTTTGTTTCTTCCTCTGTAAAAAAATAAGAATCTTATTTATTGTTACCTGTGGAATGTTTTGAAGATTAAGTAAGATTATATATGTAAAGAACTAAGCATTGCCTAGCACAGAATAGACACTCATTATTCTAGAATCTTCATTATTCTTATTTTTATTCTTATAAATGGGGTAGCTTAATAGGAAACCCCAGACAACTGTTGGAGATATGATTCTGATTTAGTGGATAACAATGCCAGCCTCTGCTAGATGGGCAGGCAACCACTGATCTTTACCAGAAAGCCCCTGTGGTTAGCTAAATGTGGGCTCCCAACACTAGCCCACACTTAAGTTAATGGGAAAGGCTAGCCCTAATAAATGTTACTGATGTTTTTAACGTGCCCACTAAGTATTGGAAGAGAAATCTGGAGAGCTCTTCCAAGTCCAAACAAAATTATTGGATTTAATTCAAGCAAAAAGTCTGTTCCTTCCCAAACTGTTGGAACCAACTATTTGAACCAATCCCCAGAACACAGAGCAAAATGGCTTTAGTTCATTTTAATTAGAAGTCTCTTTTTGATGCCTGTGACATCTAGCAGCAGGGGCCTAAGGAATACTCCCTTGGTAGTCATTAAAGCTCAGACCTACAAAGTGTTCATAAAACTCAGACTCCAGCTCTCAATAATCATCAGTCTCTAAATTTAATAAACTTTCTAGCCAGAGTTTCCATTGCCAGTAAAATGCACGGCCAGTATACATTAAATAGTCCTTTGTCTAGCTGCGCATTGATTCTGATAGATGGCAAAGGCCGACACAGAAGAGACTCTTAGGGGAGTTGTTGGGAAGTTACCAGTATCGCCTACTGAACTGAACAGTATGCATTTACACATGTACTGTGAAAGGTCTAAAATACCCTGTTCTTTTTCTCACAGGGCCACTCTTGTGTACACATTGAATTTAATGGAGGAGATCTTCAGGGATTTAAATTTCTGCTTCTTTTTAACGTTCTATGTACCATCTAGACAAAAGGATGTACAATGAAGAATGACTCCTTCTGTGTTCCTAAATACAAAAAGAACTTATTCATGTCAGTCTTTAGCTGGCACTACATTTGAACTGGAACTTCAAATTCTTTTCTACTGCCTTCTCATTTATTTCTTTGAATGCGGTGCACAGAGTACAAAGAAAGGACCACAGAAGTGAAGCAAGTTATTTGCCAAGAGAAATAACTTCTCTTGTATCACATCTTAATTTGCGTAATTTACCTTCTGCCATTTCAGTGCCATATTTTTCCTACATTGTAACAATTGAAAAGAATCATCTTCTAGGCACCAGGCTGTGGCCGACCAGGGGAAATCATTCCTCAAAGAAGTTACAAAATTGTCCAATTCTACTAACGCTTGCACACTAGCATAACTAACTTTCCTGTCACTTCAAGTAGAATTCTGCCACTGTCCTCAGCCCCTTGAGTATTAAAAGGAATTCAGTGTTAGCAGGTAGGAGGCCCATCCATACATCCTATACTCACAGCGTGCTTCAGCCATGCCGTGATGGGCCGTTGTTCCTCCTGAGTATACACGGCCTTCCTTACTGGAAACCGAATGGCAAGTGTCCCGTCCAGTAAGTCCCAGGCTACTGCAGCTCTTGGTAGAAGATTCTGAGAAAGGCCTTCTTCTGTCTGGAGACAGAGTTAAGAGATGAGGAATGCTTGAGAAGGAACTAAGTAGGTTGTGGTTGAAACATGTTTTATTCCCCAAGAGGAAGAAGAAGAATATACAAAGAGAGGAGAAAACAATGGGGTTATAGTGTTTTGTATGTGCTCATAGTACCTGCTGCCTTATGATCACCACAGGTAGAGCAAACTTCTACAGGCAAGCTGTAACATGAGCCATATTTTCAGGAAAAACTAGCAAAGCTAGGAACTGATTTTGAAATAAAAAGAAAGAAAAAAACAGAATTAAATGTTCCAAAATATTCCCAAGTTTATGATGACGATATTTTATGTGGCTAAATACAGAATATTTCTTCAATGAAATATTATTTTTATAAAACCTTTTTTTGACTAAACACCAGACTAAAGTATTCTTGAAATAATCTGAGATGTAATCAAAAATGTATTCACAAAGAAGTGTTAACTTCGGATCAAATTTATAATCATAAAAAAGAAACATTTTTACGTCTAAAACTTATTAAGAAAATCATGTATTCTAATATAATAGAATAATATGTAGACATTAAAATGTTCACAAAGTTTTTACTTGAAAAAAATACTCATAAGATAAATTCAATTAGGACAATTAATGTGAAATAGAAAAATCAATGTTTGATGAGATGTGAGTTATTGTCCCAGAGAAAATAGGGGATTTCTTTTCTTTTTCTCCTGGGAGAAGTGGGGTTGAGAAGAGAGGGGAGCAAACAGGGCAGAAGAGATAACCAAGTAACATGAGAAAAACACACAGGAACTTCACAGAATAAGAATTCTAATGTTCAAGTTTAGAATTGTATGTGCCAAAGTACATTCTGTTTGGCCCTCTAAGATCTTCACTGAATCTGTTATAAGCAGAGCCCTTGTGAAAGAAGAATATTTGGGAGAAGTGCAAAGACAGATACTAATTTCACCTATGGGTCAATGCTTGGGTAGACAGACAGAAAAACTTCAAATGAGAATTTGCTGAGACAAATCCAGGAAGCTGGATCTAAAGCGACCATGAGACTTGGAAAGGACTTCAGGCTCTCAAAAATCCACTGATCTAAGGCCTCACTGTGAGCAAGTGGCAGAGCAAAATTCATACTCTTAGACTAATGGTTGCCTTTTTTCTTCTACTCAGTTGCCCGTTTGTGAACTTCACAAGTCACTCTGAAATGGAAATATTAAGAAAAAGAACAGTAAAGCATTGAAATGACATTTCGGTACCCACCTGGAGGGACCATTTGGAAGCTGTCCAATGTCACAACGGTGATATCCACATCTGTAGGTCAAGTGGCAGATAACATATCATTTGGTTGGAAAGAGAGCCCAAAAGTTGGCATGCAAAGAAAAGATTATTTAAATCCCAGGAAAGAAAAACCAGCATCAGAGAAATCAAACAGGACATTGCTCTTTTTAAAAGGAGATAGGAAAACCTTGGAAAGCTATAAGATGTTATCATTGATCAAAGGGTGCAAACATTTGGTAATAATTAATAATTATGGAGTGTTTACTGAGAAAGGCCCTGTGATAAATGTTCTATGTATACTGGTTCATTTACTGTAATTCTCTCAATAAACCTGTAAGATAAATCAATGGTTACCAACATTTTAAACATGAGAAAACTGAGGCATGGAACAATTAAATAACCTAACACTGCACTCAGATGTTAAGTGGTACAGCCAGGATTTCCACCAGTGAGTTCAACTCTAGATCCCTCAGACGCAATGGTGACAATAATAACAATAAGGGTTTACTGTGTGCCAGGCACTGTGTGAGGGGTTTCACATGAATTACCTATAATCTACACAACTTCTTGGAATTGGTATTATTATTATTTATGTTTACAACAATAAAACCAGGTCATCCTGGCTTATAGGGAAAAGTAGTTTATTAGTTCATACTTTATTATAAATTATAATGGCAAGAACTTTTTATTCTCTCATTTAAATATAAACTTTGAACCCCTTGGACACAGGCATACTATTATTACCATAAACCTATTTATTATTACTTATATAATCATGCATTTATTTAGAGGACATTGTGTAATAACAACATTATTTCAGCTTATCACCCTTGCCTACACATACCTGCATCCTTTGTGAATTACCTACGCATTCATGATCCATGGCTGCTGTCAGCAGTTATAGCTCAAGTAATTGCAACTGATTTTAATAAGAGTTGACATAAATCACCATTAAAATGATACATTTGGAGGAGTTGCAGGGGCTAATGCAAAGACAATGGAAAACAAAGAGAGAAAAACAGGAAAGAGAACATTTTTTGAATTATGTTTCCCAGAGCAAACATCTAAACTCTTGAGATTATCTAAAGAATGGGATATGCAGCTGCATTTTGTTTCAGATGGCTACAGCACCCTCTGGTGAGTAACGTTTATATTTGACAATTTTCTCCAAAATAACATGGATGATATGCTCCAAAATCTACAAGGGGCTTTTTGAAGTAGCTCCTCTGATCTTTTCTTTCTTTTAAGTAAGCATATGCCCAAATTGAATTTACTTCATCACAAAGGCTGTTCGAATACCAAATTGAGTTTTATATAACACACAAATTCCACTTCCAGAAACCAACAAGAAATAAAGGGACTTGGGTATCTTGAATTTATCAGATTAGTTGCAGAGCAATGTAGAAGAAGGAAAGGCCTATGAATTTTATCTGCAAAGTAATGTACTCCAACAAAATTTTTGGTTCATTTTCATCTATAAATTTCAAGTTCTCACTGAACTAAAGTTCATGAGTAGATTCACACACCTTGGTTCCCCACCCCTTTTAGATGTTTACTCACATGTCACTTTTTTGGTGAAATCTTTCCGATCATCTTATTTACTTACATAGCCCCCAACAGCCTACACCCCCTGCATCGTTCTCACTTCATTTTTCACCACAGTTAGGGTGGTCAAATAAATTTTTGTCCAAATCAAAACACTTTTGAGAGTGAAAGGGATGCTATCAGTGTTCATACTGGGACAAACAGGCGATGGGAACACTACGACACGGCCACCTCACTCATAGCACCTGTCATATGCTAATGCACTCTACATTTTACTTTTTAGTTTCTTTCGTATTCCAGTAAAATAAAAGCTTCACAAAGAGCAGGAAGTTTGCTTGTTTTTATTTATTTATTTATGGCCATCACTTCAGTACTTAAAATAACGCTCATAGTAGGTGCTCCACGATATTGGTTGAATGAATGACTGACCATTTTTATTTGCTATGGTTATTCTACATGGCTGCAAATTCTTGACCACTTGCCGCATTGAGAGGTGGTACTTATTTCCTTTTCCCTTGAAGCGAGGCTGGTTCTCTGACCATTTTGACCAATAGACAGGCAGAAATACACGGTGACAATTCCAGGCCTGGCCTGGCCTATTTCACTTCCCTGCTCTGAGCATCCTTGTTCCTGGCATGTTTCCTCTTGCAACTCAGCCACTACGCTGTAAGAAACCCCGGCTTTTCTGGTAGACCAGCTGACAGCCAGGATCAATGACCAGGTTTTGAGGGAGCCCTCTTGTCTGTTTCAGCCCATTTGAAACCACTGAAGTCCCAGTCAGCATCATACAGGGAGAAAAACCTGCCCAAGTAAGTCCCAGAGAAATAATAAAGTGACTGCTGTGTTAAATCATTAAGCTGTGGGTGATTTGTTATGCTGCGATAGGTAACTGAAACATCTGCTATGCTTACGCTATGCATCAGGAAGGACATGACGGGCACAAAGTGAGTAGAAACAGAGTGATCTTAGGGAACTACAAGTTTAGAGGAAGAAAAAAACCTCATTTATATGAATAATTTTTTGTAAGGTAATTACTGCCATACAAAGCCAAAAGCAACCTGAAAGTTTATAGAAAGGATGAGTTCAAGGGAAATTCAGGAAAGAACAGACAATTATATTAAGTTGTTAGAGAATGAAGAGCACATCACTGGACAGAGTCTGACAGATAGAGATGGAGGGGCAGAGTGGAAGAAAAGCTAACAGCATGAGCACGAAGATAAAGAAGGATAAATGCTTATTCATCTAACAGAAAGTTCAGTTTGGCCAGGGTCTCGGCTTCATGGAGATAAATGAGAGCCGGAATGGAGGGTTAGAAATAGGTCTGGGAGCCTTGAGTGTTGTGCCAGTGGCTGAATTGCTTTCATGGTCAGAAGTAAGTCACAGGATTTTTTGGTTAACATCCACTAATGTTTATAATCTATGACTCATTATAAACATTACGTGTAATCTCTGTAAATGGAAACTTTCTTAAATATAAAGAAGAAAGTAAAGTCATCTCAAATTCCCCTTCCCAGAGTTAATCACTATTAAACTTTTCTTCTTGGATTTCCTCTGCAGATGTATTACTGCAACTGGGATATGGTAGACAGAAATAATTTGTATCCTCACTTTTTTACAAACATTTATAATAATGTATCCACCTAATTAAGGAGACTTTGAAGACAGAGTTTGAATATTTACAAAAAATGTATCATATTAAAATAGCAAACACTTTTAAAATAAATATTCTGCTAGTAAATATTTACATATTTTCTAAATTTAGATATAGCTATTATGAAAATAAACACCAATTGTGCATTTTCCAGATTGTGCTTGTGACAGTGACATCAGCCCATACTGAAGGGTTTTCTAAGAAACAATGTTATATAACGTTGCTGTACCTCTATGGACTGAATGCTTGTTCCCCCCAGAACTTCTGTGTTATAGCCCTAACCACCCAGTACAGATAAATTTGTAGATAGAGGCTGTAAAAAGGTGATAAAGGTTAAATGAAGTCATAAGGATAGGGCCCTAGTCCAGTGGGACTGGTACCTTTACAAGAAAAAGGAAAATGCCATAACGCTCTATCTTTCCAGCAAAAGAGAACACAGCAAGAAGGCAGCTGTCACAGCCCTCTGAAAGCCAAGAAATGGATCTTCACCTTGAACTGGGAGGCACCTTGATCTTGGACTTCCCAGCCTCCATAACTGTGAAAAATCAATGTCTGTTATTTGAGTGTTGTCTTTGGTTATGGCAGCCAGAGTAGGCTATTATAGTTGACATAAAAAATTTGGCTGAGAGCACTGTTATTTACATTGTACAATTCACGTTTAAAAAACAATTGATCTTTATAATAGGGAGAAAAATATTTTAATCTTGTTGACATTAAATTGAATATAAATCTCATTTTCAGTTTGCTTTGTTTGCTTGGTATCTTATACTCAGCATGGAGCTCTTCTTTCTTTGCCCAAATTTCCTCAATTATTGTATATTTTATATTTAATTATGGTATATATACATATATATCTCTTCATAAATAACATTAATTCTCTTTTGGAATAGGCAGTTTGCAAATCATTAAATGAAAATACATAATTGAATAAATATTATTTCAGTGACTTAGAAATAAATTCATCAGCACAGTGATATAATGAAGCTAAGCGATATATAAACTATTAAGCCAGAATTATTAT
>VMDR010033429.1:0-11368 GCA_007922815.1 Macrotus californicus
AACAAGATTTCATGGACTTTGCATTTATAAAAATGAAAAATAAGAAAAAATCCCGTCATTCTTTTATTAGTAATAATAATATTCATGGATGAATATGTGAACAAATGTTTAAAATGCAGCCTCATTCATGTCATTAAGAGATGCATTTCCAGCACAAAATTCTTATATGTTTACTAATTAGCTATCAAAAGTGTCAGCATATGGATGTTGTTTTGATCAACTGTGTACTAGTAATTTTACTGATGGAAAATTTTAACATTTAGAGCATAATGGGTCCATAAAGTAAATGTTTTTCAATTTACATATTGAAAATGCATGCACATTGTTTTACAGAAAATATAATATGGTTATCTATAAAAGACTTGCAAGCATAGAATGGTATCACATTTGGATAAATTTATGTGAGGAGGTAGAAAGGATTTAGTGTTGGGGGAATTTCCCGGGGGGCCAAGAGACCATAGGAAGAGGCGAGGCTGGTAACTCTATCACATTAACAGTTTTTTAAGGGAACTTACATACCAGACATCATGGATACCCACTGCACTGCGGGGCAAAGGGGTTCTGCAGGACAGGGCCGGACGCATAGGGGTAGTAGGGCATGACCCGCCCCGCAGAAGGGGAAAGTGCTTCTTGTGCTGGCCCAGGGCAGGGCTACGGTCTGCTCCATGAACGAGCACAAACCAGCCCGCTGCGGGGCCTAGGGGAGGGTCCTTTAAAGGGTCTTCGAGGGGATCTGTGGGTTGGGGGGGCAGGCTCTGTTCTGACCTGGGTCTCCCTGGCAGGTGTCCCCGCGCTCAGGCAGCAAGGAACAGATGGAAATTTCTGACTGCTAAAAGATACTTCGTATTCAGATTTTTAAAAAACATAGTTGTGGTATCAAATTGCTAGAATATTTAGATTCCATTGGCTACTTTTAAAAGAGTGATGCCACACTTGTCACACATACATTAATATTTAATGCAGACTGGAAATTATATTCTTTGCAACTATTAGACCTTATGATAGCAAGTACTCTTAAAATTAGGCTTAAAATGTGTGAAGTGGTACATGGTTTTAAAAAATCTGTATGTCAATACACAAGGCTTTTAGCTTGTGGAAATGCAGTTTGAAGACCACTGCTGGACCCCGTTGTCATGGAAGCAGGTTCTTCAGACCCTCCAGGCTCCAGGCTGCCTGTAGGAGCCCCCACGGTGGTTTCCTGTGCCTCATCCCGCCCCCCCCAGCAACAGCCAGGGTGGATGCCCAAGCACCACACTTTCCCTGGGAGGGGATGTTACTGTGAAGAGCTCTTCTGGGGCTCCTTGAGAGCGGGTCCTGAAGGCATTCTGACGCTAAGGGGAATGAACATAGTCGCTGAAGAAGAGACTCCAGGATCAATCTAGTTACCACCAGGCACTGGGGTCTAGGGGTCTAAGTCTTATGGTGAAATTGAAGACCATGTGTTACATTCATGGGCATGAGAACAGGTAAGGAAGAGCTTGTCCATGGAAGCAAGTCAGGGGCTTTGAGATGGAGCCTGGCAGTCGCTCCTTGAGTCTCTGAGGTCTGAGTAAGCACAACAGCACTGATTGACACAACTGATTTCTTAAGAAGAGAAAGAAAGAAACGCTTTTCACATACAAGAAAATATGGAGAATATTATGAGAGGTGTCCATACACAATTCGCCAAAATATAATGTTATCACTTTGTTATACTTTTTTCAGCCCTTTCCCAATTAATTTCTAACTTGGTCAGCAAATTTTTTGCTTAGGAAAACTTGATACGTTGGTGTGAAATAGATTTTTAAAAAGAAATATGTGATTGCTCATTATAGCCTCGAAACTTATTTTTTACAGTGCGGTTCTAGTTCTTGGTTGTGTGGGTTTCACAAAACTGTATAATCGAAGCCTTCTATTTTCACAGTATAAGTTCGTCCTTGAAGACCTTGAAGTATTGTCCATATGCTCATGAAACTCCTTTCCAGGCTACTAATTCAGATCCAATTTAGCATCACTAGAGTGGCTGCGAAACGGAGACTGTTCGTGATGTTCACCGACACACAGTGAGGACCATCGGTAAAGTAATTTAAAATATCGTCCGATTCCAAAATTTTATGATGAGCTCCACTCCTGATCCAGACAACCACACGTCTGTCGTCACAGAGGGTGAGAATGGGTGTCACATTGAGTGTTTGCTCGGGACTACACATAACCTTGGCTAGTTTCCCTACCCTGCGTCCTCTCAGGATGTAACACGTGCAGTGCGCGTTCTGGTGGTTTGCCAGCGGTAGGACAAGGGCATGCTCTGCGCGCTCCCACTAGAATGAGAGAATGTCGTATTTGTGATCATGACCCACGGGAAGAAACTCATTTCTTATTGACCCAGTACACAGACATGCACACGCACAAAATGCACCACATGTGTGTGTGTCTCACTGGGTCAGGTACCGTGTGCGATACATGTGTGTATCTTACTGGGTCAAATGCTGTCCTCCCTAAATTCATGTTTGCCTGTTTGCCTGGAATTTCAGAATGTAACCTGATTTGGAAATAGCATTGTTACAAATATAGTAAGTTAAAATAAGGTCACACTGGACTGGGCTGGGTCCTTAATCAAATATGACTGGTGTCCTTGTAAAAGAGAAGAGACAGAGACAGACACACACACAGAGGGAAGACGGCCATGTGAAGATGGGGACAGCGATCGGAGTTATCCAGCTACAACTAGAGGAAGGCCAAAGGTTGCCAGGAACCACCAGAAGCTAAGAAAAAGCAAGGAGCCCTCAGAGAGGAGATGGCTGTGCCAACGCTTCCCAGTTTGTGGTGCTTTGTTCTACTGGGAAACCGAGAATCCATCAGTCTCTCTCTCTCAATCCCAACGCAATGTTTTCACAAAATGATGCTCCCCTATACCATGAAAAACTCATACTGAATACACACTGACATTTTTGTTTTGGTTATACTCTATTATAGTTTTGGTTAAGATTGGGCTATGATTATATTCATTTTATTAGGATGCCACGATCCCTTCAGAAAATCTGTAGAATGGAAAGCGCTGAACTAGTTGGTCATAAAGGGAAGAGAGTACATAACGTATTGGAGGAATACCTAGACTGTTCAATAATTAATGCAAGAAAAAACAGCCACCCCGATCACTTGCATTATACTGGTGTCATTATTACATTAATTAAAAGCCTCCAAAGGAATTAAAATTGTCAATCTGCTCTCAGAAGTGGGTATTTCTTTGCCATGATCCAGTGGCTCCACACAGAACACAAATAGGAAATCTATCTGACTCAGAGACGGCTGAAACCACACTGACAGAGCCATGCATAACTGTGAACCTGCAAGTTTTAGTGAGGGACTGATTTTCAGCCAGGTCTCACCACTTGCTAGGTGACTTTAAGAGAAGATAACAAAGATCTCTGAACTGCACTTTTCTCCTCTGAAGATTAATGATGATAATTCTGTCTACCTCACATCATATATAGTGTTAGGCATAGGGAAAGTGCTCAGTATATGTGAGTGGTCTTCTCTTTCCTGTTTATACTAAGGGGTCTGTTCAGAGAAGGGGGTCAATGGAAAGATCACGAGGACACCAGAATCTGAAAAGAGATGAGGTGATGGAAATGACGATGCCTTAGGAATCATCTCAGATGCTGCAAAAATACAAGGTCCCAGGTGCTGTAATGGGATCACCTGGTAGTTCTTCTATGTGGTTCTGATTTTTATTTCTAGGTTGGCCAGATTTTGCCATCAGTTCAGCTAGTCATTAACTGTTATACTTGCTTCTACCTTAGTATAGTGAACCACAAATATTAGAGTACAGGATGGCTGGAATAGGACAATGATACCGCTCTGTCACTTAACAGTCCAGAATTGATCATGTCAGGACCAGTGGGAGGCTCTACCATCCTTAACGAGTCTCTGCTCTCTACCAGATTTCCTCATCTCCCTCCCTACAGAGAGGGGGAATGGGCAGGAGAGCACACATGCCTTCCTTTCGAGGGCACCACTTTGTAGAGACACAAATCACTTCTACCCACATCCCATGAAACCATAACTTAGTGATATGATGACACCAGACTATAAGGGCTGCTGAGGTATATCTATTATACCTTGGTGGTCCTTTGCCCCCTCGAACTTGGGAGATTTATCATTAAAGGGGAAAAATGGATTTGGTGGACACTAAGTCTCTGCTGCAGTTCTCTCTCTTGCCTTCCGAATATGCAGACTCTTCTTCCCATACAGTGAACACATTCGCTTCTTCCCCAAGGCAGACAGTTCAAATTTCCTTCCAGCGACTACAGCCAGTTCCAAGTCCAAGAGCTCTGGGTGATGTGAAGTCCTCTCCAGCTGGGCTGGACGTGGATCATTTGGTTTGTTGACCCATCAATGAAGAAGAAGTTGTTGCCTCCATCTAATGCCCAAAATGCAATGGAAAAGTAGAGACAGGGTCACTCCAATAAATACTATCATTTGGAAAAGAGGACAGGAAGCACATGGTAGTCACTGGTTGATGGGGATTATGAATATTTGGTAGGTAGGAGATATAAAAACTTGGGCCCTGATAATGAAGTGAGGTCCTTGGTTAGCCCTTGGACCTGCTCCTGGGAAAAGGGGCACTTCGATCCATTGCTCCCCACAGTCCCTGGCTTTGCCCTCTTGGTCCATTAGCTTCGCTGGTTGCATCTGGAGAGTGTGCCCTTCCTGGGGCAGACACTTTTCACAGCCGGATCTGTTGGTTCAGCACTGAAGGCCTGGATTGCTTTCAGGGTCCACGAATCATGTGGATCTGAAACTCAGGGGATGTGCTCCTCCTGAGACTCTCAGTAGAGCCACGAGTTCAAGAGCTCAGCATTGCTGCTGTGTTCAGGTGGCCAGGAAGCCAGAATCGGGGCATCATCTTCGCTGCTCCAACTGCTCTCACACTCAGGAAGCTGAGAACAGGACCTGGAACATTGCTGTAGGAAAAAAACCTGACCAAAACGTAGCAGGAATATAGCTCTGCCTCATTTCTGCCTTCTACTTCTCACGTGATTGCACATACTAGACAGAATACATCTCATATCCAGAACCCTGTTTGTTAGGGAAAGATCAGTTTTAGATTTCCAATCCTTCCAACCAGAAGGAGCTGGGCTGCATGTTCAGCCAGCCAACCCACAGCATCCATCTCAGGGTTTATAAAACAGTGTGTTTACTTTGATTAGGAAGTTTACTATGAGTCTCAGTGATGTAAATTTAGGAGATCTTGGTGCATGGTTAGAAGGCCTTCATTCAGCCCTGTAGCTTGGGGTGCAGGGTGTGTTCAGAAAATTCCAGAGCTCCTGTGTATACTCAAGAGGAATGCTTGTGAGCGTTGGTGTGCAGCAGTTGGTGCTCCCAACTCTGACAAGGCAGGCGATACAGGCTGTGCGACCGGAATTCCCAGGGGCCAACGCTTTACCAACAGTCTAGGGACAGATTAGGGCTTCTTGGACCTATTCTGGGACGACACAAGAGTCATCTGCTGCTTTCCAGATAAATGGCAGGATGACGAGATGGATGTGTCATGTTCTGGCTTTGTAGCCTTAATAACACCATCTCCGTGTCATAAATATAGTTTCAAGGTTGCTGTTGCTTTTGCTGCTGCTGCAATGACTCACCAGCAACACTATTATTAACATTACAACCCTCTTTACGATGAAATCTGGGTAAAGTGTTTGCTTCTTTGTCACTCTTAAGTGGCATAACACCAATGGCAATTGTTTAGGCTGAAAGAAGGAAAAACTTAATTCAACTTGCTGGGCACCTTACCATGAAAATATGATTTAAACTTTAAGCATTATGTGGTCCATTTGCTGTTTGTTTCTCATGAACCACATTGGAGTAATTAACACAGGTCTGATCATACTATGTCTTAAGAAATTTTCTTGCAACTTTGTAAAACAATATAAATGATAGGCTCTTTATAACGAGAACATCAGCCTATTTTCAAGCCTGCAGTGTCACAAAGGAACCAAAGCAGCACAGTAGGAAAACATGCATACTTTTCATATGTTGAGGACTGTCCATAGTTTGGAATCTGAGTACACTTGTGGTCTGGAAAATGCAGATCATGCGTTAAGGAAGCATTGAGGGGCTTAGTTTATGAGAACAAACGCCAAGCCCCCTCCAGTGGTCAGAAAAGAAGTGTGTTCCTCCTATTATCCAATGAATGGAAATGTTCTGAGTCTTAGTAATAGCAACACTGCTGTTCATGGTGGAGCCCACACAAGGGACTCTGAATGGTCTGGAAGGTTCTGAGATGCAAATGGTTTCGTACTCTACACATTTCTCTATTTCTCTCTCTCTCTCTCTCTCTCTCACACACACACACACACACACACGCACACTTTTTATCTCTAGTCGGTTTGAAAAGGTAATGTCACTTGATAGTCAAAGTTGGGCTTTTGGAGTCAGGCTCCACTGTGGCTTAATTCTGGGATTCTGCTAAAGTTATTGAACTCCTCTGAGCTTCAGCTAGCTCATTGGAAATTACTGCTGTCGTTCCAGCCTCTGAGAGGTGTGGAGGAAGCAAATGAGATACTGTCTACAAGGTGCTCAGTGCCAAGCGTGGCACGTAGTAAATTCTCATTAAGTATAAGCTACTTTTTTCATTCTCAGAGAATGATCACAAACCATCTTGTGAAATTTTAATGATTGGAATTGTGTTTAAATTTTAAAGGGTTCATTTTTGGAGGAAAAAGCATTAAGAAGAAGCATATACCAATATGTTTTTATCAGAGCGCTTGTAAATATCTCATGATAACTTCACAGAAAATGGTGTCTACTCTCAGCCCCAAAGTTCAAGTCTATATTTGGTAGTTAACTTAGATGCTTAAGGAGCAGCATCAGCTCTTTGAGTGCACTGCAATTATATTAAATATATTAAGAGATACATGAAATAGTTTATAAAGTTGTTGCAATAAAAATGCATAGCCCATATGCAAGGGGGCAGAGCAGGAAGAAGTAAAAGACTTTTTAAGTGTTAAAAAGGGCTTTCTGCAGCAACAACAGTTGGAAGGCCGGTTGCAAGATCTGCATATTAAGTAAAGATCTCTTTGTCCCTTGTCCCGAAGCTGTGGACGAGGAGAGAGCTTTTCAAAGGGAT
Source organism: Macrotus californicus (assembly GCA_007922815.1). NCBI lineage: Eukaryota > Metazoa > Chordata > Mammalia > Chiroptera > Phyllostomidae > Macrotus > Macrotus californicus. Next base: position 7,112 of record VMDR010033429.1, read on the forward strand.
CCAGGAAGCAACTATAGAAAAGGAGTCATCTATCTCTAAGGAACTTAAGCCTCCCCACGAAAAACCGCAGGAACGGTAGAACTAGCACTTCCCAGGTGTGAGCAGGGTTCCAAGACTCTAGAAGGCAATAGGATCATTGGGAGGTCTAGGGAGCCATAGGCACACGCAGGAAAAGATCAGATGCCTGTTGAGGTTGATGATAAGAATGGACCAGCAAGTAAAGATGACCATAAAGAGGTTACTGACCTTGTAGTCCTGGAGCCAAGATGTGTTCCCTTGGGAGATTGTCTTCTCTCAATTTTGAGAAGGCAAAGCAAAGGACAACCAAGCACAGATAAAACCAAAAGTCCTACCTTTGGGACCATGCGGAGAGGGCCTGGCACCCAGTGCTGGGTTTTGTATTGTGTGTAAATGGACACCAATGCCAACAGTGATACAGGAGGTACAATATAAAAGTGCTGGAGTAACTGTGTTTGCCTGAGGGAAGGCATAGAGCCTAAGAAAATCTGGGGAGAATATTGCAAAGTCATGACTACTATAAAAGACAGTAATCTGGCCAGGTCGGGCCTAGAATCCGGGAGAGGGCCAGGCTGAGGATCATGACCAGGACTGAGGCTGTGCCCCGCTCACCTGTGGCTGAAAACATCACCTATCATTCAGTGGGAAAGCACATGGTGACCACATGGAAACCACTCCTTATTCACAGCAGGATACCCATACAAGCGCAAGTTAAAAGGTTGGCATATCCTTTGTGTAGCTGGGATTCCTCTCAGTTAATCTCTTTAAATTCTCAATTCCTAACATGAAGAATTCTACCCAGATGTTTCAGTGACATCTGATCTTTCAAAAACATCAGTCCCATCCCCCACTCCCAGAGAAAACTGAATGAAAGTAAACAAACAAACCTCAGTGGATTCAGCTGCTGGAAAAAGTAGCAATGTGCAATTGTAATCATACTGCATGCATATTTTGGAGTCGGCCAGATCCAGGTCTGAGATCTTTCTCTAGCACTAGTTAGAGCTGGGGGCACATTTAAACCTGTGTTGGCATTAATTCCTCATGTGCAGCATGGGGACAAAGATGGTAATCTTATTGGGTTTGTTTTCTAAAATTAAATGACCTTACACATGAAAAGTATTTGGAATGAAGTAGGAGCCCAGTAAATATCAACTCCTTTTGTCATGGTTTGGACATTGCCAAGAAATGGACCCAAATACTGGTCCAAAGGCGCTCTGACGGGTATGACCCCTGGGCCAAGTATTGTCAAGCTATACAGGCTTCCAAAGGGGCTGCTAAATGCTCTGGTCAGACTGCCTGAGCCACTCAGTAGTGGTGTGACCTTGGAGGAGCTCCTTATCCTCTGTGACTTGGATTTCTTATCTAGCAGTGAAGACAGGAATGCCCAGCTTACAGGATTGTTTTGAGTGCTCAGTGAAATAATTCAAATACGCTGCTTGGATGATCTGAAAAGGGAAGAACTGAGGTGAAGTCCACAGTGACAAAGTTCCCAAAAGGTCAAGATCTAACCTAGCAGACTCTGGAATTGCTTAGATAGACCTTGGTCAAAAGTAGCCCTGAAGGGTAGTGTGTCCCTACTAGTCCCTGTGGGTGGCTCTAGGCCATAGCAGCCCTCCAGGGAGACATTGTGGCATCAGTACAATCCCTGAGAACGGCCTTTTCTGTTCAAATACAATGCCACCTAAGCTGGTAGAACCAGTCGTATGGAACTCCAATCCCCCAGGGCCAACTTTGGGTGGGTATTTTTGACTTAAAAACGATTCCGTTTTTTTTTACTTGCTTATTTTCTCTTCTCCCCCTAAAATGTAGGTCTTCTGAGAACAGGAACGTTGAGTTCTGCACGTCTGTGCCCCCAGTGCCTAGAACAGAACCTGGCACGAAGTAGACGGCTGGATGAATGTGCAGGCATGCCTCTGCAATTCCGATACTTGTGCGAGCATCGACGACGTTGTAATTAGTCAAATCTCTTTTGGTGAAAATGACAGGAACCTAAAAGTACACAGCTGAAGTAAAAGAGGACATTGATTGGCTCATACAACCCAGAGACGCAAGGGCTGGATCCATGGCCTCAAACAAGGTAATCTTGGCTTCACAGGTTGAGATGAAGGCGGCAGGTTTGCAGGAAGCAGAGTGCGTGTGTTCTTGGTTTCGGCCTGTGTGAGGAGAGTGAAGAAAGGGGCTGGGCAGAGGGTGGCAGCTGATTCCGTGAGGAGCCCTGGAGCTGGAAAACCCTGTAAGGTGGTTTTGTTTGGAGGAAAGGGGTCGGGGCATTTATAAGTCCTCACCTCCACGTTACTCCGTCACTGGGCCAGGTGGCTTGTCTTTGGCTGAGGGCAACGCCTGGGGAGCAACTCAGCTGAGAGCCATCAGCAGCCAATATTCCAAGCAGGAGGGAAAATGAGTGCTCCGGTTCTGAAGGAGTGACCTGGGCAGTGCGCCACACTAGCAGGTGGTTGACTTCATCCTCAGGCACTGCCGTTCTCACATGCCACTACAGATGGCCACCAGCAGCTAGGCTGGCAGGATCCTTAGCACCTATAAACTTTCTTGGTAGTGATGGTAAAAGTCGCAGTGAGGACTTTGATGGGCTTGATTTGAGCCGTGTGCTCATCCTAAACCAATCATCATGCCGGGGAGATGTGTTTTTCTGATTGTTGAAGTCTGGATAATATGCCTACCCCTGGAAGTAGTGGCGATTCCAGAAAAAAGTTACTGATGAGAGGATTTCAGTTCAAGGAGAAAGTGCAATGGATGCTTACCAGGCACAACTAGCAGCTGTTTATACAACCTTGTTGTGGGTTGAATTGTGTCCCCCCCCCCCCGAATTCATACGTTGAAGTTCTAACCCCCCAGTGCCTCCGAATGTGACCTTATTTTGATATCGGGTTTTTACAGAGGTAATCAAGTTCAAATGAGCTCACTGGGATGAACTCTGATTCAGCATGGCTGGTGTCCTTCAAAGAGGTGAAATTTGGACACTGACAGCTGTACAGGGAGAATGCCATGAGAACACGAGGACGGCCATCCACAAGCCAAGGTGGCTTGGAATAGCTTCCTGCCTCACAGCCCTGAGAAGGAAACAAGCAGGCCAACAGCTGCTTCCCAGGCTTCTAGCCCCCTGAGCTGGGAGACGGCACACTTCTGTGGTTTACATCTCCCAGTCTGTGGTACTCGGTCGTGGAGGCTCTAGCAAACTGGTAAAACCTGGGCCATTAAGGGTTTTTAGGCCACAGAATTTCCTGAGGTCATAACCCAGATGATTAAAATAGGTTGTTTTGTAAGTTTTGCTGTTTGGTACTCCATAGATTGAAACATCAAATTGCTGAAAGAAAGAGGCCCGTTTTGCTTGGGAGAAGTGTAATCGATTTAAGCTATTCTCTTCTAGCTTTTCTCAACTGAAGTTTCATGAGAGAATCAGCTTGAAAACACTCAATGTACAAAGTGACTTAACTTCTCTGTGTTCGCAATGGCACTAGTAATGTGCCATGGAGGGATAATTGAGAAAGTAGTCATTCTAATCATTTTCCATAGGGTTTCATTTTGTCAAAGAGCCACTATTGGCAATGACTGCTGGACTATGGTAGTCTAAGTGTTCTGTTTTGTGATACTGAACTCATCTAAGTCATACACCTGCACCGTGACTGACCCCAGTTCCTATATAGGCACATGGAAGTTGTCTTGGCTTGACAAGCCACGGTCACTGAGAAAAGGCCATGGGAAGGGATGCTACTGCCTCTGTCTTCTTGAGGCACTGTGAGACTCATCTCATGCTGGGAGCTCCCGTTCTGATGATGTAGAGCTGCATTCAGCCAGAGAAAGCCAGGATCCAGCAGAGACAAAAGTAAACAAAATATTCAAAGCCTTGATATCCTCCCATTTCTCGAATAGGGCATTTTGGGAGAGTTACACCAAGAGTAGAAAATGCGCAAATTAAAACTATGACAACTCTGGATGGAGGTATTACCAGATTCTGTATTGGCTTAGGAACCTCAATTTTATTGTTTACATAAGGCCAACAATATTCTTGCCTATCTGTTTGGTACCTAGCTCTATCATTTTGTAAGGGATAATTTCTCACCCATTCCTTTCTCTAGACTAAAAAAAAACAAAACCCCAAACCCCCAAGAATTGCTGATATTCCTTAGTGCCTTGAGGATCTCTTCACCTCGGATTTTGTTGCATTTTCTGGCATCACAAAATATTTTCTTACATTCTCGAGTTTATAGAATTTCATATCTA
>VMDR010033430.1:0-11369 GCA_007922815.1 Macrotus californicus
TAAAATGTAAGATAATTCAATTTTCTAAGACCACAGAGATTTTAATTGGTATTTCATTAAATGTGTATAACAAAATGGGCAGAAGTGACATACTTATAAAATGAAGTCTTCCTTTGGAAGACCTGGTTATGTTTTCCCATTTGTTCAGCTCTCCATACAGTCCTTCAGTAAGATTTTATGGTTCTTTTTCTATAGGCCCTGTGCTTTAAAGTTTTTGTATTGCTATATATGGGTTAATTTTTTCCATTTTTAATACTATCTTATTATTTCTAGTATAGGGCCATACTATTGCTTTTAAAATTGTTTTGTGTATACAGGTTTGTTACCAAATTCTCTTATAACAGTTTTAAAACAGAGTTTCTTGGGTTAATGTCTAAAATGTTTGCTCTTGATTTTGCATAAGTAGCATCCATCATATTTAGGTAGTTTCCTTTCATTCCTATTTTGACTTGAGTTTGGAAGACATGGATGCTGAATTTAACCAAGTGCCTTTTCAGCTTCTATTAATAAACTAATATTTGGTAACTACACATACCCAGATATACTGTTGGACTTTATTTTCTAATTCTGCTATAAATGCTTGAGGTACAGACCTAACTGGACACCTACCATTGCCCTATAGTCTTTCCCTTCTATCTATCTAGCTCTCCTTCCTATTCTGTATAGGAACTGTCCCCTCAGCAACTGCTCAATAATTTTACTTCCCTCTGTCTTTCCACTCACCTTCTCAGCAGACTTCATTTCTAATATCACAGAAAATATAGCACACATCATGAATAAACTCCTCAACTTCCCCTTTTTCTCCAAAATTTCCTATATTTTTGTCCCTCCCTAAACTTTCCTACATGTTTCAGAGAAAGAAGTGACCTTGTTTCTCTGCAGACCTCTTAACTTGTGTTCTTGAATCCATCTCCTTCTGCCTCCTTTGAATTGTATGCCCATTAAGTATTGACTTTCAAATTTGTGTTTTGGTCAGGATCAGTTACACTATGCTGCGGTAACAAAAAAAAAATCCTTAAATCTGATGTCTTAATACAAATAGTTTTTTATTTATTTTGTCCACCAAGTCCATTGTGGTTCTGGGCATCTCTCTGAGGCAATTGTCTTTGATGTTGTGACTCATGTATTCAGGCAGCCATGATCTTGCTGTTCCCCAAATCAACACGAGGCCTCCTTGGTTCCCATGACAAGTGAAGAGAGACACCTGTAAATAACAAAGGGGCTTTTCACTGCCTCAGCCCAGAAGTAATACATTAAACTTTTGCTCACAATTTATTTGCCTAAAAGTATTCATATGACCTTGCCTAACAGCAAGGGATCTAGAAATGAAATTTTCTTTGTGCATGGGAAGGAAAAATATAAAATAAATTTGAGGGTTATATAGAATTGTTTCACCTTTGTATCATTGATCTTGCTCATTTTGATGAATCTTTTGCCTTTATCACAAATAGTGCTGCAAAAGGTAAAATTTCTTCCTTTATTTTTTTTTAGCAAAGTAGAATTCCATTGTGTAAATGTCCCATAGTTGTTTTATCCACTCATCTACTGATGGACACTTGGGCTGCTTCCATATCTTGGCGATTGTAAATAACACTGCAATGAACATAGGGGTGTTTATGTTCTTTTGAATTAGTGTTTCGGGTTCCTTCAGATATATCCCCAGAACATTATACTAAGTAAAATAAGCCAGCCAGAGAAAGACAAATAGCATATGATTTCACTCATATGTAGAATCTAGAACAAACTGAACTAACAAGGAAAATGCACAGACTCATAGATGGAGAGCAGATGACAGCTAGTGGAGTGGGGGGAGATTAAGGATTGGAGAGAATGAGCAAAAAAGAAAAAGGACTCATGGACATGGACAACAGTGTGGTGACTGCTGGGGAGAAGGGCGTATAAGGGGACTAAATGGTAATGGAAAAAAATACAATACAAATTAAATCAAAAATTAAAAAAACCAATAGTGTCAAGCCTAAACCATCTTGACAAGTGCCTATCCGCTATATTATCTACATAACTTCTCTTATGTGTTCCCCACATCGCAGCCACACTGCACTGCTTGACGTTACCCAATGTCTCATGCACTCAACATTTCTGTTTCAGCATTTCAGCATTTCTGTTTCTTCCCTTCATGTAACTCCAGCGTCCTTGCATAGAGATGCTCCTTCCTGGAATATGCCTTCTACATCCCTTGCCTCTGCAACATCCCTGCTCATTTTCAAAGCCAACCCAAATAGTTATGTAGCTTTCCATAAATCCTGCAGACAGAAAAAAAGGTTCTCCTATCTGAAATTCACAAGCAACTTCATTTAACCTATATTATAGTGTATTATAATTATTTGCATGATTTCTTGAGCTTCCATCTAAACTATGAGGTCATTGAGAGAATAATTATATTTTATTTATTCAAATACTCAGCAGTTTGCATAGTAGTACCTGACACACAGAAGGCTTTCAGCAAATGTTTAGTGAATAAATGGCTGAATAAATCAGTGAATAGTAAAATTTCTGAAAATGAGCAGGAGAGACTATCTGTTGTAATTTTTGAGGAATTATTTACTTTAGGGTTCTGTTTTATCATTTTTAAAAGAGCACATTAAATAATTATTTATTTAAAAAATTAGTAGCAGAAGTAGCATGAGGTAAAGAATTACTAATAGTATTATAATGTATTATTTATGAAACATTAAATAAACATGGCATAACACAAAATACATACTAAATAAACTATCCATTTAAAGGAGTTAAAGTATATCTCCATAGTTATGATACCATGCCTTGCAATAGAGCATGGATGCTCTGGCATGTCTCCCATGATTGGTGATAATGTTTATAACTTCAATAATACCAAGTAAATTTTACTTCATATGAACCATAGATATTATAAATGAACATGCTCCCTCCAATGTATAATACAAATGCTGGAAAGAGTTGACTAATTAATAATAATAATTAATAATAATAATAATAAGGTTAAGTTAATGTTTAAGGAAACACTTTTATTTATTAATTTTTTAATGTAATTATTTTTAGAGACAGGGGAAAGGAAGGAGAGAGGGAGGGAAACATCGATGTGCGAGAGAAACATCTATCCATTGCCTCTCCCACACCCCCAAATGGGGTCCTGGCCCACAACCCAAGCATGTGCCCTGACCAGGAATCAAACAAGTGACCTTTCAGTTCGTTGCCTTGCACTCAATCTACTAAGCCACACCGGCCAGGTTGGAAATATATTTTTAAATACTCTGAGGAAGTTTGTAGTTATGAGTCTAAGTTGTTTAAATTTAAATTTGGAATAGATAATAAGGCTTCGGCTATGAATAAAGCTCAAATATTAGGATATCATTTTAACTATTAATTTGGGGCATTTTTATAATGCTTATTCATTTGATTACCATATTTCACCATTTGGCTTGAATTGTAGGACGAAAATAACTATCCTCTGAATCTTTCTTTTGTTCTACAATAGAAGCAAATAGACAAAGGGGTCCTGGCCAAATAAGTGTTTTATTCATTTGTTCATCCTAAGTCATACCATATAGAATTTAGCCAATGAGGACCTTGATTTTGTTAGAAAATGCTTTTTAAAAACACAGATTTTTTTATATATTAAACTCATCACCAGTATATATACATATATCTGTATACCCATATCCAAATCCAAGACGCAGTCGGGGGGGGGGAGCACCCAAACATGCAAGCAGTCAGCAAGGGTTTGCCCTGACATGGGAGTCAGAAACCAAAAGGAGTCAAGGTGAGCCTACATGAACACAGATGCAGACCAAATCCAGAAGCTGGAGCCAAGGATCAAATGTAAGTCGGGTCCTCACAGATAGTTACTGAAAAGAAAAGAAGAGAAAGCAAGCAAGAGGAGTATAGGTAACCCAGGCGTGAGCAGCGTGGTTAGCTGGGAATGAACCGGTGCCAGAAGAACGGTTCAAAGCGTGAGAGGGCCTGTTCGGAATTCTGCTGGACATCTCGCTCTGCTTCTGCTTCTGTTTATTCTTAATCTCCCCGTCTGGGGGTTTGATCTCAAGGCCTGAAGACATGAAGAATGGCTTCTGACATTTCAACTCTTATAAACATGTTCCTTCTCTCCAAGAAAAAGAGCAAAGGTCTTAACATTTCAAAATCCAAGGGTAAAAACATGCAACTGAGAATTTTTTTTAACACTAAGAAATTCTTTCAAATTCACAGATGCTTTTCTCCCCTGTATATGTTGTTTCAAATTTCATTCTACAAGAGGAATATATACATATATTTTCCCCAACCTGGAAGATAGTAACCACATTCTTGCCAATCATTCTAATGCTCTGTTCCATCTCACTGATTTATTCATCTCCTGCTTAGTAGGAATTAATGGAAAGTATCAACTTTTTGCTATTTTGTTTATGTTATGAAAGACTATGGTGTATTAAGAAAAGCACATATAAATTTACATAACTAATGGTCTTGCAGTTACTGGCACCTTGGCAAAATTAAATTTCAGATTCCTTTTCAGGGAGAAATGGCCAAGAATTCTTCCATGGTGGAGATAAGCTTCATGGACATTCCCTCCTTAGATAACAAGAAAAGTACATCCCAGCCGGTGTCTGTGAACGACTAGAGAGAAATGGACATCAGCTCTTCTCTTGTGTGAAGTTGGTAAATCAAAATCGCGATGATAATTACCTTCATACAGCAGCTACTCTGTGCCAGGCACTGACATGGGTTCTTGTTTTAATCTTTACAATAGGTTCCTGACAATTAGGATGCCATTATGTGGGATTACTACCAGCATGACTTAAGTGCAAACAGAGGCTCAGGGAGGTTTAAAAGTTTAGCAAAGGTGGCAATGCTGGTGAATGGTGGAATCACCAGTTAAACCTGGCTCTGGCTCCCAAATGACAATTCTCACTTTAGACAATTTATACATTTACTTTGAGCTTCAATTTATTCAACTGTCAAGAAATAAATGCATTATTACTAATCTAACAAAAATCATGTCACACCATCTCAGGTGTCCAGGGATAAAATCTTTGAAGTGAGTATGAACATGACAAAGATACTGGACTGCCTCTACCGGTCATAGAGAGAGCAGTGTATCCCAACCAATTTCCTCTCTAAGGAAGTGCTACCTTTGTAAGAGGCATCACGAGGTAGTAGTTAAGAGCACAAAGCCTCTACTTCCTCATCAGTAAAGTGGGGATGGAAATAACTGGTTCACAGTTTTGTAAAGAGTAAATGAGGTGATATAAATGTTCAGCTCAGAGCCTGCATATAGTAATCATTCAAAACATGTTATATATTATTAATATTGTTATTATCATCACTATCATCATGAAAAAGCTATACATCAATCTTGGATCACAATTACCAGAGGCAATAATGATGTTAATTGCTTAGAGAATATAAAATTCCTAAGTAATTTTACATTACTCTTAAACAACAGTTTTCATATCCCTAATTTCTTGGATAATTTTGCTTTGTAAGATCCACCTTTCTAAGTAGAAGCCACACCAGATGGATGGTGATTCACACAGACTTGTGCCCAAGATATTTCATTCTACAAACATGATTGGCCAGTTTTTTTTGGCATCAGCACATGTTTGTTTCAAAAAGTAGGGATCTCTGAAGGTGGAGCATGGCTCCCATTTCCACTCTTAGCCATTGTCAAACTGGACATATTCACAAAGAGCCCAAGTGCTCATGTCTTTGATCTGTGCATAATTTTGGACATAGGACTATTTTAAGTAATGCAGACTTTTTTTATTACAAGCAAGTTAAGTAGAAATAATAGGCAAGTGATTTGGCTGTAACGTATAAGAATCAATTTAGGCTTTTTGACTTGGTGGACAAAGTAGAAATGTAAAATACAGCATAAAGTATATTTCTGATCTTTCTGATGGTGTGAACCTGAATACATAAATCAAATAATCGCTGAATCAAATCACCTGTTATTCAGAATTATGTGATCACGAGCAAAACTCCAGATAATATTGTATATACACAGTTAATGATGGAACTTCATGGTTTCAATGAATAAGCAAAGGTGAAATATTTTACTATCTCCATAAAACATTTAAAATATCATAATCCTACTTCATTTATTTATTATTATAATGATTTTTTTATAAAGATCAAGTATGAGTAACCCCCACCCCTCAAAAAAGCTTAAGCTGTTTCTAAGGGCATAACATTTAGAAACAACATATGGTTCCTGTAGTCAAGAATAGGTTCCTTAAATTAGCCAAAGACATTCACAGAAAAATGAGTTGGAGGAAATAGGATCATGGGCAAGAGGGAAAAAAATCGTCATCTTTCTTCTCTCTGCTTTTCATCTTCTTTGCCTGGCTCAATGTGATTTTCATTTTATACCCAGTTCTAGAGGTAAAAATAGAGGTGCTATGAGTCTCATAATGCAAGGTCTTTTAATGCACTCACATTTTGTTTAGTTACTACTTTAAATGTTATTAAAATAGAAGAGTATACCATATCATGAAATGTGAATATTACTTTTACTCATTCAATAATCATGCATTGGATGCCTTCTCTGTGCCCAGGGCTATGCCCTGAGGGACAGCACATACTCTCCATTCACCATTACAATCTGGTTGCAGGGGAGAAGATAGAACTAACCTGGTCCTTTTACTCTTGCATTCTCTAATCTTTTCAGAATCCTATTACTTACCTGCTGAAAATCCTTCAATAGTTTCCCATGTCAATAGAATAAAATCCAGAGTAATTACTTTGTCTTATATAGTCATGCATGATCATGTGTCTACCTCTCAAATTTCAGCTCTTGCTGGTACCATCCTCTGCCTTTCAGCCTCTCCCATTTGCCTTGCTTCTTCCCAATTTAGAGCTTTACATATGCCTCTTCTGTGTCTGGAACATTCAAACACACACACACACACACACACACACCATACCACACCATAGCTACTTCCTTCTCATTCTTCAGATTTCAATTTAAGTATCACCTCCTTTCCCTGAAACTCACGTGTAAAAATAAATCACTTCACATGTTTCCTCTTATTCCCTATAATGTATAAAGACTTTACTTCTTGAGCAGTTTTAAGTTCACAGAAGAATTGGGAGGAAGGTACAGAGATTTCCCATACCCACCCCACCCCTTACATGCATAGCCTCTTCCATTATTAGTATCTCCCACCACAGTGACCTACATTGACAGATCGCCATCATCCAAAGTTTAGAGTTTACATTAGTGCTCACGCTTGGTGTTGTACACACTTGTTCACTTATCATGGCATGTTTCTCCTACTTATTAACAGCAAAATATCTGGATAATATTAGGTCTACAGTAAATTTTGGTGAATGAATGACTATTGAATGAGTGAAACAACTAGAAAATAATTGCAGAGTATCATTTACACAAACACATGACAATTTAGTATTACTTCTGGATATATATTCTGGGGAAGGCTTGATGAGAATGGAATGGAATTTGCAGTAAGATCTTTAAGTAGAAGTAAAATCATCTCACTTGGTCATATGTTTCCAGGAGAATTTTCATGACTGAGTTTAATGAAATAAAAAGAAAAAAGGAAGATCCTTTGTGACTACCATCCTGCTCCCTCTGAAATTACAAGGTTTGAATGTGACCTTGGTCTTGTACAAGAAGCTTCAGGCAAGCAGGCTTATTTTATGATGAAAAAATTGAAGTTTTTCTGAAGTGACTCTAGAAGTATAGTTGATTAGAACCTAGAACTCAGGTCACCTTCCAGTTCCTTCCTGCCCCACTCCCAATTCAAACCCTGAGACAAGCATATTATAGAGAATTAACATTTATTTATGAACTTTTCGTACTTATTATTTCTTCTTCTTTCAGCCTGAAATGACTTTAGGTATTGTAACAGGGTGTCTTATATAGAACCAAGAAGGAGGAGATGAGGTTTTTGCTTCAATACTATGTATTTTTTAAACAATTGGAACTGTACTGATTTCCATCACTGAAGTCACCTGCTTTCAGATCTTGGTGTCATTGGGAGAACTGAATATGTTGACTCTTGACCCAATTCTGAAAAACAAATCCCTCTTTCTAGGATGTTGGTAAAAGTTGTGGAAATGGAAGCAACTGTTTACTTCAAGTTCTTAGATTCCATCTAAACTATTAATTTACAGATCTAATATATGAACCATACAGTCACAAATAATTTGCCCTACAAGCTAACAAAAAATTTTTTTTTTGTCATGGTCAGAAATTTCCTGGTAATCACTTTTCAATTCTAATTCCTGGAATTAAGTAAATGACACAATTATACTACTAAAAAGAATCAGTTCAGTTAACTAAGGCACTTGCCTCACACAAGGTTGAATCAGACCACATGAAAAGTTCCTTTGAATAATCTCTGCATGACTTTGCATTTAGTTAAGCAGATTCCAAGTTAATGTAGCTAACCTCTAATTTTAAAGGACTTGTAGACATGCATTTATTATTTTTTCCTTTGGAAAACTTCTTGATAAAAATTGGGTTGCTTTACTATCTATTTAAGTCTCATTACAGCAGTGGTTAGCAGTTCCAATAACAGCTTTCTCCAAGGTTTGGCATCCACCTTTGTAGGAGTTGATTCTCCTTTTTTAACTATTTTCCATGTAAAGAAAATTGGGCCCTGGCTGATGTGGCTCAGTGGATTGAGTGCAGGCCTACAAACCAAAGCGTCACTGGTTCAATTCCCAGTCAGGGCACAAGTCTGGGTTGCGGGCCAGGTCCCCAGTAGGGGGGGTGTTAGAGGCAACCACACATTGATGTTTCACTCCCTCTCTTTCTCCCTCCCTTCCCCTCTCTCTGAAAATAAATAAATAAAATCTTTAAAAAAAAGAAATTTGGGCTCATTATCTTCACAAACCTAATAATTAACTAGGCATAATGCTTCTCTCTATATATCACATGGCTAATGGGAAAATAAATCATTCATTAAGCAGATATGTATTGGGAGCCTACTGTGTGCCAATTATTATGGCAGATGTGAAAGGGTCAGAACCAACCAAGAAGGGAAAACTGGCATGAAAACGTCATTTCCTAGCTACAAGGTATGGGGGTGGTACAAAGCTCTGCTAAAGAGAAGTCAGGGAGGATTTCCAGAGGAGATGTTTTAAGCTCAGGTTGAAAAGTAAGAATATTCCTGGTGGTTTGGAAGGTGGGTAGGAAGAAATTGGGAGGATTGAGCAATCCAGGGAGAGTAAATATTAAAATAAATGTACAGGGACATGAAACAAATCATGAAGAAGCTTAGCTTGGAAGAATCAACAAATTTGAGAGCTGGAGTAGGTAGTAAGTAAACAAATACTTATTGGCTGATTAGTAAGTGCTGAGCACCCTGTTTCATTTGGAACATTCCAGAAGTAAATGAGACAGACTTTCAAAAAGATTACAAATTAGCCCAGAACATAGATATTAAACAAATGATTTCAAGTATGGTATGTGTTTCAAAGAAGGAATATAGTGTTCTATGAGAGACTACTACTAACTCTGGAAAGATAATTTTGAAATACCGACAAATGTAATTTCTCTTCCTCATTTTTGCCCATCTTTACCTTCTTCAATAAATGCCTCCATTTTTTTCTCCACTTCCAAATCCAATTCAGGCAGCTTGTCTCGTTGCCAAAGAAGAGCATGTTGACAGTATGGAGAACAGAAGATCCTCTGTGGTTTGCTAGCTTTGCCGTCATTGGTGTAGTGACTGAAAGCATGGAAGTGGATGACCGACGTAGAGAGGGCAGAGGATATGGAGTGACAAGGGGCAGTGCCTAGCACTGAGCTATGAGAAGCACACAAAGAACTTTGCAAAAGAGTTGACATGAAAAAGAGTAAAGATAGGGTAAGAGGGAGGGTAGGCAAGTTAGGGGGAGAGGTAGGCAAGGCTCAGCTCTAGAAGACAATACCAGGAATCGGAAAATGAATATCACTATAGATCTTACCTGCATTAAAGGTATAATAAATAGCTATGAATAACTTTATGCCTCCCAATTAGGGAACTTAGATGGAATGGATAAATTCCTTGAAAGACATAAAGTATCAAAGCTTACTCAAGAAAAATTAAACAACAGAAATAGCCAGTGTTTATTAAAGAAAATGAATTTGTCAAAAATCTTCACAAGGAGAAAACATCAGGCCCAGGTGACTTCACTGGCAAATTATATCAAGTATTTAAAGGTGAAATAATACAAACCATACAAATGCTTCAAAAAATAAATAAGAGGGAACACTTCTTTTTATTTTATAAGGCTAGCGTTACTCTGATAACAAAATGTGACAGAGATATAACAAGGGGGTCAGGCTTGAGAACTCTGCTGAATGTTTTTTTTCCCCAATGTTCCTGATGCACCCTTAGCTTTCATCCTCTCCTGTGCAACTATACCACATGGCAGATCTTTCTCCATAATCTTGCCTCCCACCCAGACATAGCTACTACTGCTTATTATTCAACGCTTGCTATCTGGGAAGGAGGCAGGAAGTTTCTCTTTGTCCTGGTCCACCTCAGTCTTAGTTACAATCTGTGTGCCTAGGTCCCTTGTCCCCACGGCAACTAAATTCTGCCTTGTATTCTTACTGGGTCTTTTCGGGAGTTTTGAGACTCCTTTCCCCATACTCCAATCCTCTGGCAACAAGAGACCTCTAATGGTATTGATTGATATAGGATCTGTGTCTAGGACTGTTTTCTGCCTCTTTCTTCTAAGTAGAGGGTATTTTTTTTTTTTACCCATCTACGAGCTGCAGTGGTACTTCAAGTGTGTCCTAGGAGTATTAGGGTTTGCTGCTTCTACTTCTGTGACTTCACTCTTTTGTTTCCTAGGGGTAAAGGGTCCAGGAGGTGCTTCCTGCCTTTTCCACGGCAGCAAGCACTCCATCTCTTCAGTGATCCTGCACTACCGAAGGAAGTTCTTTCTGGTCTCGTGTCCTTCCCACAGTATTTCTGGTGAGCACCCAACGGAAACCCATGGGAAAGGGTTTGTGTGCAGGTGAAGACTCTGTTTGTGGCTCCCGGGTCATACTGTTGCACTAGCAGCCTACACTCAGCTTTTTTATCAGTTTCTGAAATTCTTAGCTGAATTATTTTTACATGATTTTATGGTGCACATCATCTCTCTTTCCCATGCTATGCCGTAGATGAGCCAGTTCTCACATTCTCTCTCCTTAGAGGCCTGTTTTTGGATTTCGGACCTCATGGTTGCCTTGTAATTAGCTCTCTGACATATTTGAGAAAATGTGTGTGTTTATAACTCATTATTACAAACTATTTCTAATTGTTATGGTAGAGAAAGCACCCTTTCCAGCTTTCTACTCCCTACGAGAAAGCAGTTTTCTTCATTATTAAAGATTTTTGTTTCTGGGTATAAAACGATAGGTTAAAATTTTTTGTTTT
>VMDR010033431.1:0-11365 GCA_007922815.1 Macrotus californicus
AAAATAAAAAAGAGAGATGTGCTTCTCAGAGTTCTGAACTTTAGCACAGGGGACCACTGAGGCTGCGCAAAGTCTCCTTTGCTGCTTTGCTACCCTTAAAGTTAGACAGTGGGTCTTATTTTCAACACAGTATTTAATCCCTGTGGCTATCGCAGGTCTCCGTCTGCAGTGTGCTTTAAGTTGACAGCTGGCTGACTTGACCTGATCTTGTCATCTTCATTCTTCAAGGCTTCTATTTTTTTGACAAGCCTCTCCCAATATTTTTTTTACATTTTTATTGTTATTCTATTCCAGTTGTCTTCAAGGCTTTTAAAACCATTAACAAAGGCAAGCAACTCAACAATTCTATTTACCAGTGCTTCCAAACTATTCCAGTGCCTCCAACTACTGAGTAAGCCAATGTTTCACCTCTGCCTGAACCTCCTCCCAACTCACCACCATGGAGAGTGTTTTCTAGATCCGAGGGCTATATACATATTTTCTATCTCACCGCCTTGTCCCCCTTAGAAGCAGTGATAAGGGACATCCTTGCCTTCTCCCTGTTTGTAAAAAGGAGGCTTCCAAAGTTTTGAGTTAAGTTTCATGTTGTCACTTTTCTTCTCAATATATTGTGAAAATATGTCCATACAATAATTATTTATGTACAGCTAATTCCCATTATCGGTAGGTCCTGTACTGACAGATTCACCCATTCATTACAATGTGTTTGCAGCCCCCACATCAACACCACTGTGCTTGTGTGGTCATTCACAGACATGAACAGAGAAGCAAAAAACTGTCACCCCGTGTGCATAGCCCCAGCTGAGGTCCAGTAAGGCAATGCTTCGCTTCTTGTTCTGGTTCTCATGCTGTAAACAGGTACCCTTTTCATGGCCCACGTGGTGCCGCCTTTTCACATCTTTTGTGCTTTTTCTTGGTTATTTCAGTGTTTAAAACAGCCCCTAAGAGAAGTGCTGAACTGCTGGTAGCATTCTTAATAGCAAGATGGCCCTCATGTGCTTTATGGAGAAAATATGAGTGTTAGCTTTATTCAGGCCTGAGTATTGTGCTTTTGGTCACGACCTGAATGTTAATGATTCAACAATATACATTAAATAGGTGTCTTTAAAAGGAAACACACATCTCAAAGATTGTGTCAACTGCTCAGTTGATAAAAGTATTGTGATGTGAGGCTCGCAAGAACCTAAACTTATTTCTCCTGGAAGCAATGATTAAGTATCACTAATGCAGTGTTCTCAGCAATTCTATAAACCTTAATCAATGCAAATAATTAATCCACTACATACATTAAGACAAAAGAAACGTTGCATGCAACATACGTCTACTAAAAGAAGTATTCATTGTTTATCTGAAACAAATTCTAAGTATTGTGGATGAGAAAGAGTTGGAATAAATCATAAGTCCCTAACTGTGGACAGGTTACAGTGGCACTCACACTCTGGCCCCATGACTTCTTTAGTGAATGGCTGTCGAGCAAGCTCTGCCCATTGTTCTTGTGCATCTGGGTTAAGGCACTTTGAGATGCCAGAAGTAACACCCCTCGAAGGTGTGCCCACCATCAAGAGAGCGCATAATCTTGTTAACTGTCCTGTAACCCAATCCTGGCCTTGCTTTCTTCCACCTCCATGTAATATTTCTTAACATCAAATGCACAAAATAAACTGCAAAACTGTCATTCTCCAGAGCATTTTAGATCTTGCTCCCCAGCAACTGTCATCAGTTTTGGCTCAAATAAACTCTATAGGTTTGGACATTGCTTACGTGGATAGTTATCTAAATGATATCTCTTTAATTATATTTTCCTGATGACCTAGATCTTCTTAGGAGTTGTTTTGCAGAATTTGCTTATAAAATTCCTTGCATTATAATCTATGTTCCACTTTTATTGTTACATGGCTTCTACAGGGGTCACATCAACTTATTTCATGCTCTCGTTGGCTAACATTCATGAATAAAAAACCACTCTCAGCAACAGCATTATGAGCCAGTGCACGGCAGGTGTTGGCACAGCTCTGAAGGTCACTCCTCCAGTTTGGTGGGTTGAAGCACACTGTCCCATCCTTCATGGAATAATTTTCCACTCTTCAGTATTACTTAGCATCTCTTCTTCGCCATCCATGTAAAAAAGTCAAGTTCTTCAAGGACTGAAATACATTTAAAAAAGATAGTCATGACAAATGTCTTTGGACTCTGAAAAAGGAGGTACCTACTAAGAAGGACGGCTGGTAGCTAACTGGGCTCAAAGCCTAGCAGCTGTTTCCAATCAGGAGCTATCCCACAAACTGCACTTCGGGGAGAAGCCTGCCTGCACGTGGTTCATTTTGTTGGCATAAACGTTTTCACTGTATTTACTTACAACTGTTTTAATTTTTCTAGGGCTAATGCTAATACCCCCTTCCGTTCAAGATTCTGGTAAGTTCTCTCCCCTCATCCCCCGTTTGTTGTATAGATAAAGGTTTGTCCATTTTATTGCTCTTTTCAGAGAACCAGCTTTTGGTTTGATTTACTTTCTCTGTTGTTGTTGCATTTTCCATTTGATTTTTTCCCACACTAGTGTATGATACCCTGTCTTCTACTATTTGATTTGGGTTTAGTTTTCTCTTTTTAACTAGATTTTTTTAATTTCCCAATTTTTAATTTAATTATTGGGGTTACGTTGGTTAATAGGATTACATAGGTTTTAAGTACACATTCCTATGATACATGACCTGTATATTGCATTGTGTACCTACCACTCAAAGTCAAGTCGTCTTCTGTCACCTTGTATTAGGCTCCCTCCAGCCCTACCCTACCCCTCTTCCCTCTGGTAACCACCATTTTGCTATGTCCATGAGTATCAGTTTTATATCTCACATATGAGGAAATCATACATACGGTTCTTAGCTCTTTCTGACTGATACATGTCAGTTAGTATCATGTTCTCAAGGTCCATCCATGTTGTCGCAAATGGCAGTATTTCATCTTTTCTTATGACTGAGTAGTATTTCATTGTGTATATGCACCACATCTTCTTCATCTAACCCTTCATCACAGGACACTTTGGTTGTCCCCATGTCTTGGCCACTGTAAATAATGCTGCAATGAACATGAGGGCCATCTAACTGCCATGAACACACACGATCAAACAAGGTCCCAGGCCATTTCTCCAGTGGGCTTTCATTGGCTTCGAAAGTCAATGTCCGTTCCTTAAGGCTGTGTGGTAACAACCAGAGCCTGGCACACCTCCTTCAGGCATGACATTCCAGTCAAAGTCTTGGTTATTAAAACCACAATTTGAAATCAGTCTTATTGGTTTCATACAAAGCAGCTTTACTCACTCATTAAAAATGTCAAATTCTGGAAGGATCATAGGGAGAAAAATACAAAGCAAAAAATAAAATCCTTGTCATTCCAATATCCACCAAAATTGCATTTCTGTGCCTTATGCTTTCCATTGTTTTCTTTCCAGCTTAACGTGAAGTTTTAACTGTTGGAAACCCTCAATTTGCTTTCAGAACAGAAACAAAGACAGAGTTTCAAAAAAAGTGGGTTGGGGGGGACTGGAACTTACCTTAGAATCTTGCCTCACACCAACCAGTCCCACCAGCCAGCCCCACAGACGACCTCTCCTAGGTCCAAATGGCCTGAAACCCCAATCGTAGAGACAATCTCTTGGCCCCTGGTGTGCCAACTGATCTCATGGCAGAGACATGACCTCTCACCTCAGCTGGTACACCCACCAGCATCAAATGGCCCTTCCTAAGTCCCAAAGGCCTGAAGCCCCAGTGGTAGAGACATTCTCTCACCTACCCGTATGCCAGCTGGCCTCCTGGCAGAGACAGGAGGATTCTTGGTGTAAACAAGCAGCAAAGCTCCCTCTAGTCCCCACGTGATCAGAAAGCAATCGTAGAACCAAGAGCTGAGGTTTCTTCCCTTTTAAGTTAAAACTCTCATGACCTCCTCACTCAGATTTAGCCATAACTCACTTTCAATGCTCATTCTTTTCAACATGGGGAAGGACCATACTCTTACTCAGTATCAAGCAGTTAAAAGTCCTTAGATCTGCAAATACATAACTAAAGTAAAAGGAACTTTGTCACTGTGCACTGGGGCCCGCTGTCTTCTTCCAAAAGAGAAATTTCAAACCTCCTTCCAGAGTACAGGTCCAGCTTTCCTGTTCAGCATCAATCACAGGAGCAGAATTCAAGTGCTCCTCAGGTGGTGTCCATTTTATCTGTGTGTGATGGATCCAAGGCTTGATTCCTGTGAGCTTCAGAGAAGAGAGCATTTTCAGTAGGGCATCATAGGGACCAGTCCATTGCTCAGCTACCTGCTGTTTGGGGCTTTGAGTTTTCTAGGTTTTTAGTAAGACTCGGGCTGGAACAGGTGTAAGGGTTTGTCAGATGGATAGGTAGACCTGCAATGAACAAACAAGTGCAAAATAGTTAATGTTTACCCTAAATGTTGTACATATTGCTTAATTTTTGACTCCTGCTCCAAATCTTGAAGGGGGGCACTCTCAAAACCGAGAACTTGAAGGGTCTCCCATAACCTATTTCAAAAGGGCTCAGTTTAAGTCCTGCACTTATTAGCAGTAAACCTAGTCCAATTGTTCTTTAAAACTGGCCCTTTGCATCCATTCCCCTTCCCAGTCATGGTAAGTAATGCACGTCAGACTGAAAAGGGCAAGAACCCTGTGAACGACTTCATCACGGGTGGGGTGGAAAACCACCACCAACAAATGACAAAACAAAAAGGAACAGATACAAAGATAAAAACAACTGAATGACAATTATCACACAAGAACAGAGCTTTGGGAGAGGAGAGAGATTAAAGAGCATCCAATATATGGTGACAGATGGAAACTAGACTTTAGGTGGTGAGCACACAAGTATACAGACAGAAAGCTGTACACTGATACCTACAAAACTATATTAACCAATGTATCCCCAACAAATTTAATTAAAGATATATTGTGTTTTCATCTTGTAACCTGATTCACCAATTCTGCTTACTACAATCACATTACAAATTAGAAAGTTCCATGGATTTGATTTTTTCAAATTGATTTACAGAGAAGTCCATCAGAGAATATATTAGTAAGCTGAAAGTAAGTTTTAAATGGTTCATTCCACTGGTTCCCGAGAAAAGGTCAAACATATTAATCATCTGATCTGAAACGAGATACACTAAGAAGAACTATTAAAATATAATGGATATGGTAGCTACCTTAAAGCCAGGATGTTAAAAATAAAAAATCATGTTTTATGTCTAAACTAAATATTGAAATTAAAATAGGTTGTGGCCCTGGCCGGTGTGGTTGAATTGGTTGGAGTGTTGTCCTGTGAACTGAAAGGTCATGTGTTCGATTCCCAGTCAGGGCACATACCCAGGTGACAAGTTCGATCCCTGTTCGAGGCGCATACCAGGAGGCAGCCAATCAATGTCTCTCTCCTTAAAAGCAATGAAAAAAAATGTCCCTGGGGGAAGATAAAAAAGATGAGGTTGTGATATTTAATATACTTTTCCATCTTTAAATAGTTTACAATTTCTTTCTAAGTTATAGAACAAATACCTATTAAAAAGAGACAACAAAGGAATTGGGTAGTATCTTTAGTCTTTGCTTCAGTCTAGAATATGACTCCACCTGAGAGCAGGAGGTTCCAAATTCTATCTTAACCTCTCCATTGTAAATGTGTGTCCCTTAGTCTGAAAGTGTATTGTGATGTCTTTTTTTCTTGTCTTCCCCTTTTCCCCATTGCTTACCCCAGCCCCGTCCCCAACTCCCACAGTTAAATGCCCCACACCATTGTCCATGCCCATGAGTCTTCTACTCGTGTTCCTTTGCTTGCCCCTTCCCCTCCCTTCCCCCTGGTCATTGTCAGTTTGTTCCTTATTTCCAAGTCTCTGGTTATATTTTGCTTGCTTGGTTTTGTTGATTAGGTTCCACTTATAGGTGAGATCGTATGGTATTTGCCCCTCACCACCTGGCTTATTTCACTTAGCGTAATGCTCTCCAGTTCCATCCACACTGTCCTGAAGGGTAGGAGCTCCTTCTTTCTCTCTGCTGCGTAGAATTCCATTGTGTAAATGTACCACAGATTTCTGATCCACTCATTGACTGATGGACACTTAGGCTGTTTCCAGCCCTTGGCTATTGTAAATTGTGCTGCTATGAACATAGGGATTCATACGTTCTTTTGAACTGGTGATTCAGGATTCTTAGGGTATAGTCCCAGCAGTGGGATCGCTGGATTGAAAGGCAGCTCCATCCTTAGTTTTTTGAGGAAATTCCATGCAGTGTTCCACAGTGGCGGCACCAGTCTGCATTCCCACCACAGGGCACTAAGGTTCCTTTTTCTGCACAGCCTTGCCAGAACTTGTTTGTTGATTTGTTAATGATGGCCATTCTGTCCAGTGTGAAGTGGTATCTCACTGTGGCTTTAATTTACATCTCCCTAATGACTAGTGATGTTGAGCATTTTTTCATGTGTCTATGGGCCCTCTGTATGTCCTCCTTGGAAAAGTGTCTGTTCAAGTCCTTTGCCCATTTTTAATTGGATTGTTTGTCTTCCTGATGTGGAATCATGTGAGTTCTTTATATATTTTGGAGATCAAACCCTGTTCAAGGTATCATTCGCAAATATGTTTTCCCATACGGTTGGTTACTTTTCCATTTTGTCAATTCTTTAGCTGTGCAGAAGCTTTTCAGTTTGATGTAGTCCCATTTGTTTATTCTTTCCTTTATATCCCTTGCCCTAGGGGATGTATTGGTGAAAATATTGCTTCATGGGATATCTGAAATTTTCTGAAAGCGTATTGTGATTTATTTCTCCCATAAACGATTTTGAATCCATAAATTATACAGTGTGCTATGAATTCAACACTTAAAACCCCCATAAATGGATCATTTTGCACATTTATTCTTGCTAAACAATTCCATGAGAAAGGGGTTAGAGGAAGGGGAAGAGGGTTGAAGGGGATCAATTTCATGGTAATGGAGGTACCTGGATTACTGTGTAGTGTGTACAAACATTGAATCCTAATGCTGAAATATATGGTATCTTAAGAGATCCATTTTACCATGATACTATTCATCATTAAATCAATACACTGTGGTAGAATGTGAAGAATAAAGCAGGAGGGAACTTTCTAAAAAATAAAAGGTTCTACACTCACTATTCACAAGAACACGTGGGAGAAGCCCCGCGGCAAAGCCCCTCCCCACCCATCAGGGACCAGGGCCGGTTCCTCTTCCCTCGGGAGCAGGAGGCTGCAGGTGCTCCGAAGCGCTGGAGAAATCTCCTCCTGCTACAGAGAGGGAGCTCTAACCCTCACACGCACTGTGCACTAACTTCTGCAAACAGCCACACGGGCCTTGACTGGACTTAGAAATGACAGGTTTTGTGCCCCATAGCTGTGGCGTGAGATGCAAAAAGCTATAACCTGGTTTTCTTATTGTGGCTGATTTTATTCTGAATTTTTAAAAACTTGAAAACTTATTTATTTATTTTAAGTAGAGTTGATATACAATATTACAGGGGTGGGCAAAAGTAGGTTTACATTTGTGAGTATGTGAAACACCGAGTTTATCTTGTATTACTATTTTTTAATGATTGTATAATTTTCCATACGAACGACTGCAGACCTACTTTTGTCTGCTTCTGTGTTAGTTTCAGGCGCACAATGCAGTGACCCGACATTTACACACCTTACAACGTGTTTACAGCCAGTGGAGCGCTCGCCTGCACTTTGCCGTCTTATGACACTATTATCGACTGATTCCCCTTCACCTCCTTCACCAGTCCCCCCACTCACCCTTCTCAAACAAAATATTTACAGATCTCTTAAGCCAAAAATATATGAAAAACTCCTGAAAATGATATTAAAAAATAAATCAATTGAGATATATTCCTTGTTCGTGACCAACAGACAAAATATTAAGTGGTTAATTCTTTTAAAAAATCTTATAAAGGTCCACAGCAAACCCAATAAAAATGTCACCAAGCTCTTTTGCAGATACCAACAAACCCGGTTTAAAGGGCAGAAGTTGAAGGACAGCAGACACATTAGGACATCGAAGTTCTGTTCGCCTGGCTCTCCACCTTCTGCCTCTCAGGAGTATTCCTGCTCTCCATGTCCTCTCTGCCTTGAACTCTGCTTTCCCCATCTCCCTGCAACACTCCTCCTGGTCCTGAGCTCATCTCCTGCC
Organism: Macrotus californicus; assembly: GCA_007922815.1. Taxonomy (NCBI): domain Eukaryota; kingdom Metazoa; phylum Chordata; class Mammalia; order Chiroptera; family Phyllostomidae; genus Macrotus; species Macrotus californicus. The sequence continues at coordinate 8,192 of VMDR010033431.1, forward strand.
CATTACTCACTGCTCTCCAAGAAGGCAGTTCCATCTCAGCTTGTCCTAGATCCATTCCATGACACTGCCTTGATCTCTCAGCACATCTGGTATGCGCCCCGACCGGGGACCGAACATGCAATCCAAGCATTGCCCTGACCAGGAATCGAAATGGCGACTTTTTGCTTTGCAGGACGATGCCCAACCAACAGAGCCATACCATCTCGATGGCAGGATCTATGCTCTGGCCCCATCAAGCGTTTGAAACAGAGCACGGAGCTGGGTACACAGTAGAGGCCCAAAAAGTGCTTGTGATGGAAAGAACATTTGGAGGACTCCAGGCCAGAAGGTGGAGAAGCCACTTTTGCTGTGGGTGCATCAGCACCCCAGGCTGGGCTCTAAGGAAGATGACTCATTCCACCCCTGTCTATCCTGGCACCTCCGGAAGAAACCTTTTCTTCATTTCTATTTTTGGAAGCCTGGAGAGTATTCTGGGGAGATGGACATTGAGGCCAAACCCTCTGAAAGACGTCACAATGGAAGGGTCACTCGTGTGCAGAAACTGCCACCACTAGACAGCCGAGGGCTGAGATCCACACCTCTGCCCTGAAAGGGAGCAGAAATCAGAGGCAGGGGTGACATGGTGAGAGGGAGCCAACGGGCCTTCACAGGGAAAAAAGACAAAGCAGACTTAGCAAGAACTGGAGGTGGGCATAACTGAGTAAACAGCAAAGTGGGGATGGCAAGGGAGAGAACAAAGAAGCCACACACAGTCCATGATCCCCAAGGCCCCAGTGGATGCAACCACAGGTAAGGGTTGGGGTGCAACTACCACTGGGCCAATCAGATGGGCAGAGACACCAAGTGGGTCTGATGGCTGGCACACACTGAGACGAGGCCCAGGGTAAAGGGTCAAAGGCAGAGAAGCAGAGCAAAACGTCGCAGTGCTCCGCAGCCTGCTGACGTGGGACCAAAGCCTTCGCAGACTCAGGAACTGCCCACCCAGTTCCGTCACAAAGTTATAAAGTCTTCACTCAGTGGATGGCGAAAGGGCTGGAAATACCTTCCTAGACTAAGCTGTCCGTATTCCTTAGAGCTAAACCCATGAGGAAGAGCAGAACCTCAGATGTCTGAACCCTCTTCCCCCCACCCAATCCTCCACTCCACAGCAGGCGCAGCCTGGCAGAGGCAGCTGGGTCAACTCAGGACAGCTGTGATGGTGGCTTCTGGCTGCAGGAAGCAGTGCTGGGAACACGCTGGCCAGAGGGTTCCCGAGACGGAAACGGAGGGGTTGTAAAGGGCAAGCCCACATCCTCAGGGAATGTGAGTGTTTCCCCCTGCCAAGCTGATACTGCCCCACAGAGTCCCCAGAAGCCCCAACAATGTAGGCAGAACAAATAACCCTTGGGCTTCAGTGCCACCTGCTAGGCAACAAGAGAAAGACTTCTAATTATCAACATGCTAAACAGTGAGGCATCAAATACTTTTTAAAAACAGATTTCAGCCCTATAAACACCCAGGCAGAGAAACAATCCTCCACCAAGAACAATGAATAGACAAGGTAACACATGAATTCAGAAAGAAGGTCAAAACACTAGCTTCTAAATCAGTTTTCTGGCCGCACTCACCGCGTCCAAAGATGCATTGAGGGAGGGGCTTCTCTCACAAGCCACCATTCAGCAGCCTGCCCAGTGGTCCCCAATGGCCCAGCCTGGAGAGTGGGGTGCAGGCCAGGCGTGGGCCTTGCACAGCTGGGCCCTGGATTTGTCACTGAGCCAGGGGTTCAGGTCCAGGCCGCCAGAGGTGGACCATCACTGTGCAGACTGCCCGCTCTGTGAAATGGGCATTTAAGCAGAACCACTGCCTGCCTTGAGGGTAGAATGACAGAAGCAGCGTTAAAGGGACCCGCAGTCGTCACAGGGCCCTGATGGTGGAATGAAAGAAATGGTCCCGCCAACACCCTCAGTGACGTCACACTTGGTTATTAAGTCTAAGTGTGCATCGGGCTCGACAGGGCAGAACCGCATGTGACCACTGCTCCAGGAGAGGAGGCAGCCCAGGGGTAGACGGCTGGACCCTGGGTCCCCACGGATCTCTGAGCGTGCCACCTCCAGAGCCAGAGGTGAGCACAGAGGACGCAAAGGGAAGGCTGAGACTAAAGTAACGGGTGCGACTAGCACCTGGCACATCTCGGAGTTCAAATCGGGTGAGGAGAGTGGGTGACTCCCTAGAATAAGGCTTCAAGTTCCCTCAGGACCTAGAACACCTGCAATCCACCTGCCGGGGGTCACAGATTTGGCCTCTGGCTTTTGCTCCTTCGTCCCCCTCCCCGCACCCCAATTCTTCAAGCGGTACTAGGGAAGGAATGAACGTCCACCGTCCGCACCAAAGCTTTCCCAGCTGCGTCTCCGGCCCCGGGTTAGGGAGGAATATTGTCCTTGGAAAACCACAGGCTCCCCGCTTCCGCTCGTGCGCAGTCCTTCAAACTCCCCGCAGGTTCTCGAACGCCCAGAGGGTCCCCAGTGTCCCGCCAACGGATGGAGGAAGTCGGAAGTCCGCCGCAAACCTCAGGTGACCCACGAGCGGCCCTCCACCACCCCACCCTCCCCTCGAGGCCAGGGCTTCCCCTCCCTCGCTGTGAACTCGGGCGCAGAAGCACTGGCCACCGGTCCCGCGGGCCACCCAAGTCGGAACCCCGGGAAGGTAAGTTAGGTCTCATGCCGCTGCTACCTCTCGGCCCACGAACGGGGCGGAAGCCCAAGGCCGGCGGCTGCAGTGGGGCACCGCACCGGGACGGGCCCTCAGCCCGGGAGCCCGCAGCCGCAGGGGGCCGGCCCGCACTCGCGCCACCTCGGCGGCGCCCCCGGCGGCCTCGGGCCCCCACAGGCCGATCTCCGAGGGGGCGCCCAGGGCTCGGGCTGAAGCTGTTCCGCCCGCGAAGGGCAGCAGGGAGCTGCCGCCACCCCCGCCGGGGGCCCGCACTCGCGCTGGGCGGACCCGTGGCGGGGCCCTCGGCCTGGGCGCGGGGCCGAGCTCGCGGAGGCCGCACCGGCGTGAGCACGTGCGGGCTCCGCGAGAAGCGCGGCGCAGGCGCGGGGTCCTCGCCGTGCGGGGCGCGCCCGGGAGCCGTTAGGTGCGCGCGCCGGCCCGCGGAGGGCTTCCAGTCCGCGAGGCGCTCGTTGGCGGTGCCGCTCG
>VMDR010033432.1:0-11365 GCA_007922815.1 Macrotus californicus
AAGCCATGAAAAGACATGGAGAAAACTCAACTGTATATTGCTAAGTGAAAGAAGTCAACCTGAAATGGCCAAATTCTGTAGATAACAACTAGGTGACATTCTGGAAGAGGCAAAACTCTGGAGATAGTAAAGAGATAAGTGGTGTCAAAGATAAAGCTGCTAGTTAAAGTAGTACAGACAGATTTTAAGTAGCTGCAATAGAGAAAAGAATTCAGTGTAAACTGAACTCAACCTTGATATATACAGAGAAGCCTGGATGTTTTAAAGACAGAAGAAAGGAGTAAGAAGGGGGAGTGGCGAGGCCTTGCGAAGAGTCAGAGAAGTGAAAAATACAAAAAGAGGGAAGAGGGGATTGGTCCGTGTGAAACCATCTGGATTTGCTGACACTGCAAAAGCCACAGAATGTACAATACCAAGAGTAAACCCTCATGTAAAGTTTGGATTTGAGTTAATGTATAAATGTTGGCTTATCCATTATAATAAAAGTACCACACTAATGCAGGATGTTAATAACAAGGAAAGGAGGTATGGAGAAGAGGGAGGTATATGACAACTCCGTGTTTCCTGCTAGTTTTTTTTCTGTAAACCTAAAATTGCTCTAAAAATAAAGCCTATTTTTTAAAAAAGGAAATTTTCAGCTGCTATTTTTCATTTTCATTAGATTTCAGGGGAATAATTAAATATTAAATGAATTATACTGTTACACTAATATAATGTTATAGACTTTAAGACATCTTTAGCGTACTATTGGTAAAGGAAAAGTTGATTGCTTCAAATGTAATGCATAATGTTAACGATGTCAAAAGAAACAAGGCAGCCCCCTACCCCAACCAGATCATGGCTTTTAAGTTTGAAGTCCTCCCTGCCCCCAACAATCTAGTCTTGCAAAAACTTTGTGGTATAGGCAGGGAAGCTATTATAGTGCCTGCTCAGGGAGCCAGTGGCATGGAGCCTCTGGGAACAGTTTTCAGCTTGCGGCTTGCCTGAGTTTCTATGAGAAAATACCTAAAAGGCACCTACTCAGCACCTGGCACAGAAGAGGTCTTGAAGAAATTATATTTTCTGACTCTCTGTTGTAATGAATATTTAGAGATGTGTCCTTTATTTGAAATAAAGCATTTTTAATATGCTCAAACAAAAATATTAAAGCTCTGTAAGTAAAAAGGTTTTTTTTCCTTCTATATTTTCTTTTTAATTTATTTCCAGAGGCTAACTTCTTTACTTCCAAGGACTAACTTTATTAAGGCATTTAGCAAGCACAGGCCCAGGAAAGCACAGCCTTTTGAATGAAAATCGCCAGTATTCGATAAACATAGAGTCGGGTGCCATGTTTGGGTGACGGCTCAGATCAGATACCCAGCTGTCTGTAATGTTCGTGTTGGCTTGGTTTTGTGAAATCATCCACTTACTTAGGCATTTTGTTCAGGTTTTGTTTTTTCATTTTCCACCTGTTTATTGGTAGATTTTTATTACTGGTGTGGAATTTCTTATTTTATCCACTTGCTTATAGTTCATGCTTTATATTTGATGAAGGAAATTGAGCTGTTCTTTCCATTGCCCTATGAGCAGGGATTCTGGGATAAATGTTGCTGTGGGACAAACCAGGACCAGTATAAGTACTGGAGAGACAAGCATGGAAAAGACAGGTAATTACCTAAAACTGCTGCTAGGTAAACCCTGCTGTTAAATTGCCTACAGTATGCTAAGCAGGGAATAATATTGTAACCTAAGAAGAAAAAAAAATTAAAGCCTTAGTAACTGATAAGTGTGTTGAATATCTAGAATTACCAAGTCCTCTCATTTTTTTTTTATTACTTGTCCAACCTGAAAGAAGACATAGGGAAGTATAGAGACAATTGATTTAAGGCATAGAAACTGATGACCCAATTTTTAAAAATGTTCTCATAAATAAACAAATTACTCACTTTGACACCAAGTGATATTTCGGAGAAGTTAGTGATCTTTCTCTAGAACTTAATAGACAGGCTATGTTTTCAAAGCTAATCATTTGTCCTAGTTGCCCTACTTTAATTGTAGTCTTAGTACCTCTACAAAAGGCATTATAGTATCATGGGGATTGATATTCCCCAAGAAAATGGCCTTGAAATAAGTACTGCAGAACCAAAGAACTAGATATCTTTGTCACAGGTGACCAGGTTCTTGGTGATCGGAACAAAGAATTGAACTGAACACCCAGAGTTTATAGCAGAGAACATGGGAGCAGGCCAAGTCCAAGCAGAGACTGACCTCATGGGCTGGAGGGATTCTATTCTTACAGGGCGGATCCTTTCTGGCTAGTTTTGGCAGGGTTTTACTGCGCATGTACAAGTAGTTGTATTACTTTAAAGCTACTGAGCATGTGGTCTCCCATGATTTTCCTTGATTGGCCACTGGGGAAGGGTGTTCCACAATGTTACCGAATGGACCCACCCTTCTCCTAGGGTCCCCCTGTACTAGGTTTGCCTTGCCCGCCACCAGGGAATTATAGCTCTCCATGTTAGAGATTGGTGAAAAGGAAAGGAATTATTTATGCAAAAGTCATACAGACTTAAGAGTAATGACTTAATGTTTTCATTAAAATCCCAAAGTTCTTTAAAACACCCATAAACACACACAACACTTCCTCCCCGCCACCCCTCTTTGCCCAGTCCAGGGTACCACATCTCAGGAAAAAAATGGAAGTCTGTGGCTTAGGTAGCCCCTGATTCTTCCCAGTAATCTGTGCTCGGCTGGTAGGCCTCGCTTGGTTCCCAGCACCATCAGCTGTGTCGCTGGGATCTCCAATTCTTAATCCAAACCCATGTGGCACCTTCTCATGGCCCACCAACAAGAGTCCTTCCACCCCTTTCCTTCCCACAGCATCTCTCCTGCATTCTTCCAAACTGCTAAGAGAGAGCTCTGCATCACTCCTACATCTTGCTTTCTGGCTTCCTAAGCTGCGTGGTTCCCCTCTGCTAAAGCCCCATGGTGCTTCTCATCACGGCTGCCGCACCTGGGTTTCAATCCTAGTGCCAATCTTCCTCTGCAGCCCTATTTCCGACTCCTCCCACAATCCGCTACACTTGCCAGCATTCCCATGTTTTCCAGCTTCTCTGGGCTGCCATAGTAAGTCCGGGCAGGCGTGGCCCCGTGATGTGGAGAGCCAGTCATCTCCAAGCTCTTAACACAGGCTCTGTAACCAGGGGGAGTTGCCTCCCAATTACATCCTGGATGGAAATCACTTCCATCTGTCTGGCTCAAAGCATGGCTACAGCTATTTAACATATCTACGAAACCAGTTAAAGGTTATAGATATGTTAAATGATCGCTCTAGAGGTTACCTGCAAAACTGTTGCTATGCAAAACAACTCTCAGTGTCCCTGTTCCATGTGTCCCATCCCCCAGTTCAGACTTGGGGGGTGAGGACATCCCATATTTTTAGTATTTCTTGGACACCCTGAGTTCTGGACCCCATTACAAATCCTTCTTTTGGGGGGCCCCTGGCTGCACCCTCTTACATCTTGATAAGGTTGTATTATAGTATTTGTGAAGTTCTATTGGAATTTCTTCTCCGGGGCAATGAATTCAGCCCCGTAGGAGAACTTTGAAATTTATATTTTGCCTAGCTATCTGACACCTGTTGTGAAAATATACAGGGATGTGGGAGGTCCCAGTAAATGGGGAGAGATAACATTTTATTGTCTTTCTTTTCTCTCTTTTTCTCCCACACCCACCACACATAATTTTTAGAGCACAACTAGCTTAAATCAAAGCAATACCTGATAAATCATTAAAATAATAATTTTGAAAACTATGTATTACTTTGGGAAAATGCTTATTGCAATGTTAAGTAAAAGAAGCAAAACACAAAAATGAACTTTGCTATGATTACAACTATGTAATAACAAACAAGTTCTCCAAGATGGCGGGTAAAGATGAAAACCATCTGACATCTGGGGAAACGTAAAAAATCTTTTAGTTGGGTTTGCTTTAATCTGCTGTAGTTGGTACTAAAAAAAGAAGCAGGTATGGCATTCAAAATTTTGAATAACCTGTATTATATACCTTGGAGACCACTCCAACAATCAGCTACCATAATTACAGAGAGAGCCAGATGTCGGCAGGAAAACATACCTTGCAAAGCCAGGCTGGCACTGGGCATTTTTCATGGGTCTGGGGGTAAAAAAATGGGTGGCAGCTGTTGTAGCCCCAGCAGGTTGTTAATGGGTAGAGGCCAGGGTAGCCCCTCAGGTGCCTTACCTGGGGTCAGGGAAGGGGGTAGGTGGGAAGCACTTCTTAGACCTAGTTACCAACTAGTCCTGTAGTATTTACATATTTTATCAAATGGTAAAGCTCTAATAGTTTCATGAGCTGCTACAAGTTCTGATTAAGAACAGTCCTGAGCCCTAGTTTTTGTGGCTCAGTTGGCCGGAGTGTCATCCCATAAACCAAAATGTCCTGGGTTTGATCCTGGTCAGGGCACATGCCTAGGTGCATTTGATCCCTGCTGGGGTGCATACGATAAATGTTTTTCTCTCAAATCAATGTTTTTCTCCCTCTCTCACTTCTCCCTTCCCCTTTCTCTAAAATCAATAAGCATGTTCTGGGTGAAGATTTAAAAAATCCTAAAAGAGAGGGAACGAGATGATGCTCATAAAGGTCTTAGTGATAATGCCTAGCACATAAATGCTGAGGTAAATGCTGGCTGCTATAGTAGTATTGCATTCCCGCTAATACTTCTTTTATTTTTTAAATCCTCACCTGAGGATGTTTATTGATTTTAGAGAGAAAGGAATGAAGTAGAGAGAGAGCAAGCGAGAAAGAGAAACATCGATGTGAGAAACATGGATAAGTTGTCTCTCATATGTACCTGACCATGGATCAAACTTGCAACCTATTATGTGCCCTGACTTGTAATTGAACCTGCCACCTTTTGGTGTGTGGGATCATGCTCCAACCAACTGAGCCACCCAGCCAGGGCACTTTTATTCTTATTAATAAGCAAAAAGCATATAGCTTAGACCAGGGCTGTACAACCTGTAGCCAGGATGCCTATGAATTTGGCCCAATACAAAATTGTAAATTTACTTAAAATATCACTTAGTTTTATTACTTATATATGTACATTTCCTATATTAGTGATCACAAACTTGGGGTCTTCTCGATGATTTTAAAGGATTATCAAAAAGGCCACTGCATAATTAGGACTTTTTTGTTTATCTATGATGACAGATATCACGAAAATTATGCACGAACCTTTTTTTGCTAATCAGTTTTTGTTAGTGTTTGTGTATTTAATGTATGGTCCAAAACACCTCTTCTTCTTCTATTGTGGCCCAGAAACACCAAAAGTTTGGATACCCCTCACCTAGAAGTTCCTTGAAGAGATGGTGAAAGTAAAGTATTACAGAGAACCTGTCTTCATGGAATGCCGAATGTAGCTCAGCTCTGTTCTGAAAACAGACAGATGCGTGTTCGGCATGAAGGAAGCAAACCCACGGATCAGTCTCCCGTGGGGAATCAGGCCTGCATTGTACCTAGGCTGCTTCAAGACTTGCTCTTGCTAAAAACTACCTCACCCTGAATTGAGGCAACAAATGTTTACTGCATATCTCTAAAGTAACTTCCTAAAATCTATGCTAAACCTCCCAAGTTTGGGAGTGACCAGCTCAACCGCTTTTCTCTTTACATTTGCAAATGACCTTTATCCTTGAAGTGATTAGCAACATTCTTTCCTTGTTATGATAATGACCTAAAGTGAACCTGTGCATAGGACATGAGGACCATCCTTGATGTAATCTACCTAGAATATCAATAAAAGCCTGTCCAGGCAGGGGTCGTGGCCCTCTCTTTCCCACTTAGAGAGTCGCCACACCGTACCTTTTTCTTCACCGTATTTCTTTAGTCCGTGTGAATTTGTTCGTTGTTCATCACTTTTCCGGAGACATAGGATAAGCATCCACAACACATGGACCCGCGGGATGGGTCCCCATCAAAGTATGGCCATCAGTCCCAGCAGTGGAAAGATTTGGTACAGATAGAGATTTATTATCACTTAATTTCCTGTCCCTTTTCCTCTCACCTGCCAATCTGATCTTGGTGTGCAAATGGAGATAGAGAAGAAATAGCAGGGTACTTGAACCTGGGAGATGGTCCCAAATTGCCAATTAATATCAGTATTTTCCATGTTTCCATACACAATTGTGACAGGGTCCAAGAATTAGGAAACCCCAATGAGAGTTCCTGGTAAATGCCAGAAAAGCAGACATAGTGTTGTTATCATAAAATAGTCAGTAGGCATGTCAGCGGAGTCTCCACCTGTTGGCCCAGATGGCAGCAAGGGGAAGTTCTTACACTGAATGCAACGAAGGCTAGATGTACGAATGAATAGGGCCCAATCACGCTGAAAGCTCGAAAGATGAATGGATAGGGTGCTGAGTACAGCAAGCGCTAAAAAGTAATTATATTAGGAAAAAAACTCTCTCTTCCCTATCCCTGTAAGAACTGCAGGCTTGAGCAGCAGGAGGGAGATAGTCTTTGAGACGGGAGTCCACATTCTTTCAGGTTGTATGGCACCTGAATAAACCTCTTTCCTTTTTGCACCAACACCTTTTTGTGGTGAAAGGCAGCTGAACCTCCGTTTTTGTTTAGTAACTGTTTGTGGTGAACCAAGACGAGGCTGCGTGGTCCTGGGTAAGTCCTAGAGGACTCAGGCTCAGTCTCAAGGAATTTCCTCCTGTAGCAGGCTGACTCTGAGAACAGGGCTGTGGGGATTTCCCAGTCTCAGGGAATTTCCTTGCATTCCCCAGGCTCCAGGCGTCATCTGCCTGAAACACCTGGCTGGTGAAAGGGAATGGGTCTTGGAAGAAGATGGACTCCAAGACTGTGTGAGTAGAACCAGTTTGCACACCATGGGTCCTCTGTCCCTACCATTTGGGCTTTTGCACCACTAGGGTTCATTTAGGACCATTTGGGCCCTTGTGCCACTGGGGTCTGGTTAGGACCGCTTGCAGTATCAGTTGGCAGGAGATAAGATACTAAGACTTGCTTGTGAGCACGCATTTGGAATAATGGAACTGTGGATTCAAGTTTTGTTGGTATAATCTGACTTTGTCTGGGCTCTTGTTATAGTTTTGGAATCGAACTTTTGTGCCATCAGGGGCTGTTCTGTTTCGACTCCTGAAGGGAGTCCACTGGGTCAGATTTTAGCAGATTGGTCCATGTACAGCTATTTTCCAATGGCTAAGAAGAAATTGGTTTTCTATTTTAACACTCTTTAGTCTATGTATACTTTAGACTGTGGGGGAAAGTGGCCCCTAAATGGTTACTTAAATTACTATATCATTAAGCAATTGGAATTATTTTGCCAGTGGTCAGGAAAATGGGATGACATCCCTTATGTCCAGGCATTTATGTCTTTACATAATAAGGATTTGGCAAGGAAACTATTTAATGATGTGGAGAAGGGAAGTGGCTTCAAAACCACTCCTGATAGTAAGACACAGGAAGAAAAGGAAAATGAGTCTCTTTAATGCCCTGAAACTAAGGTACACAGAATTAGCAGCAGGAAGACTTCCCCCATCACCACTCCTGCTGCTAGATACTCCTGAAATAGGGCCCAGAGGGGCAACAGGTCCTCCCCTGTGTGATGAAGGAATGATCTCCCCCTCAATGACCCAGCAGGACACCCAGTTTGGCTAGGGAGTTCCCTATTCAGAGCAGAACAATTCCCTTTGAAAAAATACCCTACAGAAGAAACCAGGAAGGCCAGCCCACAGGCTACTATTGGGCCCATATTCCATTTTCCACTTCAGATTTACTGAACTGGAAGAATTCCAACCCCTCATATAGGAAGGATCCTCAGAAAATGGCAGATCTTATCACCTCCATTTTTGCTACTCACAATTCAAACTGGGCAGAGGTATGGGCTCTCCTTAACACCCTGCTAACCGCAGATGAAAGGTGGCTAGTTTTAAATAAGGGTAATGAGGAGGCTCATTGACTCTATCAAGAGAATCCCAATGGGACTGCAGACCCAGCTGGGGCAATTCTCTTGACAGAGCCCAACTGGGACCTGAATAGTGCAGAACTAGCCTCAGGCTAGGATATTACAAAGAATAGTACAAAAATGTGCATATTGAAAGGGCTTAAGGAAGGGGTGCTTAAACAAAAGTGCCTGAATATGATACAGGCCATTGAACAAAAAAACAAAAAAGATCCTCCTGAATTTTTAGAAAGGATCTATCGGATCTATTGAAAGCACACTGATGCTGACTCACAGGCACCAGAAAATGTCTGGATGATAAACATAACTTTTATTGGGCAAAGTGCCCTGGATGTCAGAAGGAAGCACCAACGTTTAGACAGGGCATTGGGAATGAATCCCTCCCAGTGGGGGACATAGTCTTTAAAATTTACCATGTCTGGGAAACAAGGAAGTTAAGACAGGGCATGGTTTCCTTAGAAACAATTCAGAGAAACCAGAAAAAGAGGTGGGACCTGAAAGGAAAAAGAAAAGACCCATTAGGTGCCAATCGATGTGCCTATTGCAAGGAAGAAAGCCATTGACAAAGGACTGCCCAGAACTCAAAAATAAAAATAGCAAGGATGAAAACCCTGGCTGAGAAATGCTGGAAAGGAAAGATGAATCTGATGACAAATGAGGAGGTCCAGGGTCTCCCCAGACATCTTCTGACCTGTGACTATTTCCCCACAGGAGCACCAGGTACAATTGACATTAGGAACAAGCTAATTGATTCCTTGTAGATACAGGAGCTATATACTCAGTGTTAAATACAAAACTAACCAAGAAAAATTTACCTGCAGTAATGGTCACTGGAGTTACCAGACAATTACAAAAACAGACATTCCTTCAACCTCTAGAATGCCAACTGGGGATCAAAAACTGAGGCATAATTTTCTCTATATGCCACCTGACCCATTTCATTGCTAGGACAAGATTTACTTTGTAAATTGCATACACAAATAACTTTTTCTCCCGAGAAGCAGTGATTCTGTGTAGAAATCCTGTTGGAACATGCTCTCCAGCCCAGGCACTCCTGACTTGCCTGGAAAGACCTGGTGGTGAAATCTTCCCACCTGAGATCTATGAACAGGTCAATCAAACTGTTTGGGCCAATGGAAACCCAAGTAGAGCAATTAACATCCAACCTGTAAAAATTAACTTAATAGAAGGGGTGAGGATCCCGTGGAAGAAAAAATACCCCCTTAAAAAGGAAGCTTTAGAAGAAATTCAACCAGTATCATAGAAGGTCTTAAAATCAGTACTAATTTGGCCACACCATTCTTCCTATGACACTGGCATTTTGCCAGTTGAAAGCATCACGCTAATGTCAATTTGTATGGGATCCTAGGGCCATAAATGGCACTGTCCAGGATATTCACTCTGTGGTACCTGACCCTTATACTTTGTTTACCATGTGCCTGGGAATAACAAATAGTTTTCAGTCCTAGACCTGAAGGATGCCTTTTTCTGCATCCACATAGATGAACAGGCTCAGCTGTTATTTTCCTTTAAATGGCAGGACACAGATACTAAAGCCACACACCAGTACTGTTGGACTGTGTTGTTACAAGGGTTGAAAAATTCCCCGACTATATTTGGGAAGATATTAGCAAAAGACTTAAGGTAGATTCCATTGAAATCAAGAGTTCTTTTGGATTGACCAAAAAGTTCATTTAGCTTTTCCTGTACAATGGCTCTACTAGTGCTTGTTTGTCTTTAACTTCATTTGAAACAATTTTTGTTAGATTGTATTGTGACAGCTGTGGTATCAGTGAGCACTTAGAAAACCTTATCAAAATTGGTGAATTTTTGCAGCCATTTTAATATTGAATATGGGAGAAAATATGCAGCATTTTTAGCATATTACTCTGTTATTTCAAGAAAGGTAAAAATGCAACTGAAACATACACAAAAAACTTTTGTGCAGTGTATGGAGAAGGTGCTGTGACTGACTGAATGTGTCAAAAGGGTTTGAGAAGTTTCATGGTACTATTGACACCTTGGCCACATAATTCTTTGCTGTGGGGCTGTCTTATGCATTGGAAGATGTTTAGCAGCACCCTGGCCTCTACTTACTGGAAACCAATAGCGGGAGATAGCCAACATACACAAATAATCCAAATCAATAAAGTTATTGATGAAAATGAAAAATTTGTCTTTTATTTTATGGAAAAAACTAAATGGATTTTTTGGCCAATCCAATACAGTACATAGACAACTTACTGATAACTATCAGTACTTATGAGGACTCTTTGCTCAATACCATCACAGTTTTGAATCATTAGGCAAGAAGAGGCTATAAAATATCTCTTCACAAGGCCCAAATTGCAAACAGGAGGTGGCATACCTGGGATTCCAAGTAAAACAGGGCACTAGGAGCTTGATAGCTGATTGAAAACAAGCTATTGCTACAATAAAAATCCCAGAGAACTGGAGGCAGCTTCGTGAATTCTTAGGGACTACAGAGTTCTGCCAAATTTGGATTCCAAACTTTGGACTTGTAGCAAAACCATTGTATAATTGTTTGAAAGGACTAGACTCAGTCTTTTGAATGGACAAGAGACTGTTAGATGGCATTTGACACTGAAACCAGAAAAGCTGGTGTTCAGGCTGCCTGTCACCTACCAGAACCAATAAGCAGAGACAAGGATTAAATCTTTATGGGTGCTTCATTCAGATGGCCAGGAATCTGAGAAGATGGCAGGTTTTGTACTCTAATAGACCACCTTACATTTCATTTCAGGTCAGCCTTTTTTATAAGGGGACAAAACTGTAGGTAAGAGACTTGAAATTCAAGGGGAAAGAAAGTGTAGGTAAAGGATTTTGGACTCGGGAAAGAGGTTAATCAGATAAAAGCTGCAGTCTAGCAATTTCCCTAACATCCTTTCATCTGCTGATGGGTGATCTTTTTTTTTTAATATATTTTATTGATTATGCTATTACAGTTGTCCCATCCTCCCCCCTCCACCCCTCTGCCCTGCACACCACTTCCCCTCCCCCACACTCGCTCTTTAGTTCATGTCCATGGGTCATATATATGAGTTCTTAGGCTTCTACATTTCCTATACTATTCTTATCCTCCCCCTGTCTATCTTCTACCTACCATTTATGCTTCTTATTCCTTGTACCTTTTCCCCCTCTCTCCCCACCCACTCCCCTGATGATAACCCTCTGTGTGATCTCCATTTCTGTGATTCTCTTCCTGTTCTAGCTGTTTGCTTAGTTTGTTTTTGTTTTTGTTTTAGGTTCAGTTGTCAATAACTGTGAGTTTGTTGTCATTTTACTGTTCATATTTTTTATCTTCTTTTTCTTAGATAAGTCCCTTGAACATTTCATATAATAAGGGCTTGGTGATGATGA
>VMDR010033433.1:0-11366 GCA_007922815.1 Macrotus californicus
AGAGTAGTTAAGTAGAAATATTAAATAGAGTATTTTCCATGCAAGAGTTCCTGAGTATAAAAAAGTATGGAATGTTATTTTCTGAGGTTTTTCAGCTTTCTTCCAAAAGCATCTTTCACTATAGGGCTCATTATAACAGAGTTTTTCAAACAAATTCACTGGGGGTCACGAGACTGAGGGAAAATGCAAGCCAGGTTTCTGATTATGATTTCTAAATTTTTGTGGAGTAAAGAAATTAGTCTCCATACATCACAGAAACATGCAGTAAATTCATAAATTCAATGAAAACGATTTCAAAACAATGAGTTTATTCATTCAACAAACCCGTGAATGCCAAATTCGTGCTGCATATACACACCTGGTTTGCATTAAATAAATATTTAGTGATTGTAGTTGAGAAATGGGAAAAGTGGGGGAGGGATTTAGAGATTTTCTTATAAGACATAAAATAATAGTCAGGGGATTAGGACACAGAGAAATGGTCTGGTTTATGGTAGATTGAGTGGCTCTGAAGTGTAAGACTTTATAGGGAACCCTGATAAGACTCTGAGAAAAAAAGACCAATACAGTTAAATAAAGGAAGAAATGATCTTTGTTCACCCAATTTAGGCTGGAATTGGTGGGAAGAGCTTTTAAATTATGAATTTTGCAGCAACAAAACTTACTGAGGCCGTTTCCGAAAGCCCTAGAGAAATGATTATGGTTTTCATCTTCAGGTTGACATTGGCTTTGACTACCAGCCTTAGAGAGTTTGAAGTTTCCTTTCTGTACTCTCATTCCTCCCTCCAGCCATCCAGTGTTGGAAACCTTTTCATTTCAGAGACCAACTGAGTATGTTTGCCAAGGAGAAAGTTTTCACTCGACTCACTTCTGTATTTTCTTTCTGATGCAGAAAGTTGGAGTCAGACCTCTGGCCAATAAGATGGCATTGACAAATCCCTGTGCTGGCCAGCACATAAAATATTTATACTGAGAGAAAGCTAGAATAAGTAGTCATCAGAGTATTTTGCAGCACAGAAGCCAAACACCTCCCTAAAAGAAGAGAGCATGTTCACAAATCTCTTCCTTATAGACTGAAAAGTAAACTATGATTTTCATAGTAGAGGGTTGCTTGATGTTTCTTTGACTTGGTGAATATTATGGGCCTTCTTAAATTGCAGTTTCTTTGATTGAAGTGAGGGAAACATTTCATTTTTTCCGTTTTTCTTTCTTTGTTTTTGTCATTATCAAAGACTTCAATTTCTGGATGGGAGGGGTATGTTTAAAATAGTAGGCAAGACTTCAAGTCACACAGCCCCTGACCCAGATGGTGGCCTTGGGCGGGAGCTTTGAGCACAGCCTCTTGTTTCACCACCTTGACATTATTTGGAATTGTAGAAACAGGAGATGAGCTTTGATGTTGGAGACACTCAAAGGAAAGCAAAGGACAAGGGGAAAAGAGCTGACCCCAGACAAGGCTTGGCTGGTCCTCCTGGCCTGGCCTCATAGCCATGGTCTCTCCATCAGCAGCAAGGGGCAGAGAGGGCTTTCTTTTTAGTTGAAAGCAGAGGGTGAGCTGAGCAGGGAGTTCAGAGGGTCATTAGAAAGCATCAGAGGAGGCAGCCTCATGATGGTAATAAGACGGCTGTGAGGAAATAAAGTGGGCATTGATCTGCACTATCGAGTGTGACATTTTAACCGAAGCTAAAAGCCAAGAGCAAATCCAGCCCTCTTATTCATCTGCCTGCCTGTTTTAGTAAATTGTCTTCCCCCTCCCCCAAACCACTGGCCTCAGAGGTCACTTCGTATTAGCTGGCTTGTTAATACTGAGGCAATCAATACTTAATCAACAAGTAATGGGATTTTGCAGTCATCCTGTATGATCTTTCAATAAAGCCCCGAATCCATCTCGGCCCATTCCAAGCCTGACGAAAGGTGTGCAGTAGCAGCAGACCCTGGATTTGATGGTCTGATGCTCTTCGGCTGATCTGCATCTTATTAAGACACCAGGTAGCCACTGTCCTTCACCTCTTTGTTTCCTGATCCCCACAGAGCACAGCATGGCACAGAATCCAGGCATCTGAGATTTTACAAGCATCAGTAAGAAAATTCAGATTTCTTTACTGCATAGGGTTCAGGACTCTTTACTAGTATTATACAATTTAAAAATGAATAAATAAAGGGCTGGAGAGAAGAGAGAGGCAGCAAACAAGGAAATTTTAAAAGGGAAAATAGCTGTCTTAACATATGATGTTAGGCCAGAGAGCTGGAATCCCCACATACCCCAAATATTGAACACTGGGCTGTCCAAGCTCTTCTCTGACTGGGTTTAATGAGTAATGAGGGGAAGGGACACAGGGCTTGGCATTGGCCCTGGACATCCAAAAAGTGGGGGGGGGGGAGTCCAAAGGAGCCACCTGGGTACTGCTATCTGGGAGAGAAATTGTTTTTTTGACACAGAATTTAGGCTTCAATACTCTCTCAGTATCTTGATGAATATGGTTTCCTCTGTCCATCCAATAGCCTTTTATAGATGCTTAATGGGGGTCCCCCAGTCAAAGAAAGGGCCCCCCCAAGGAAGGCCTTGCTGCCCTCCAAACAGGAACACCAAAGCAGGTGTCCTTTAGTGAGTTGGAAAGTGGGTCTTGACACTGTCTGACTCAATGGTGCCCACTCATGCTAACAAGGGTCGGTGAGTAGATGAATAAAACTGAAATGCTGACTTATTAACAAAATTTTCAAGCAAATGGGGCAGATACAAGAATCTTGCCAGCACACCCTTTGTTATCAGAAAAGAAGCTACAGTCTTAGGAGACTGGCAATCACAGGGCTAGATCAAGGGCAATTAGGGGATGAGGTGGACATTTGATGGCGGCAGGATCTGGCACTGGCACACCTGCAGCTCCGCAGCCGACTAAGCTGCTCTGCGGCACTTACACGTTAGAGTGCGTGTCTGTGAGCGCCTTACCCATCACATGCACTATTTCATGGAAACCTAAGGAAGGCCATTATCAGTATCCCCACTGTGCAGGGGAACAGACTGAGACTCAGACTGAGAGTTAGAAAGTGGTAGGGTTGCCAGTCCAACACCATGCAGCTAACATACATGACATACAGCTAACATAACAGCAGAGATCTGAGCTCACACCGACTGACCCCGGGGTAATGACATAAACCACTAAGCCACATTGCCCTGGGTCGGCCATTTACTAGCTGTATGGCTCTGAACATGGCCCTTAAAGCCTTTAAGCCTCAGTTTCTCTAACCAATAAAGTGGGGATGATAATCATACCTATCTCTCATTGGAGTGGAGATTAAATGAGTTATGCAGTTAAAGCCTTTAACATAGAGATTGGCTTAGAGTGAACACTCGTTACATGTTAGTAATATGATGATGTCATTGTAGCATTATCATATTCATATTGGCTTCGTATGTTTTCTTCCCTCTTCCTCTCTGGTTGGCCGGGCTCTGCCCACATTTCCCTCTGGAACACTTTTTCAGAAAGAAGGCTGACCTACCACTTCCCTAAACAGCATACATAGCCTTCCTTTAGTTATGTCTGTGGCCTCAGTCAAGTCATAATATGTTCTGGGGGGCAGAGGAGCTGTTCTATCCTTCTCAGTTAAAAGCTTATTTCCTGGAGGTTTCTAGGTGCTCTGGTCGAAGCTGTGAGTAGCAGGGTGCTTGCTAGCAAATGTTATGGTTTCCCCCTTGTATTTCTGGTGACTGCTAGGAGAGGGCACCACAACAAAAATCTACTTTCAAGAAGTCACTAGGTTTGCATTAAAAATAGTTCTGAAGATCCTAGCAGCTAGGGTAAAAGAGAAACTGAAATACACTGCTTCTTTTACCTGACTTTATTTTCAAGAAAGACAAACATGTTTCTTTATGCTCAACTTTTCTTTTAATGGTTCATTTCCTTTTTTAAACGATCTTTCCTAGTTATAAAAACAATATGTTTGCCTTTTAAAATTCAAACTGTACAAAAATTTCTAAGACAAAAAGGCACAGAGTTTCAGATAACACTCACCTGACATTCTCAACTCCAGCCGTTGGGCTTTCCTCCCACCGTCCACTGGGTTAGACGGAGCCTTCTTAGACCTCGTGCTTGTCGGGTGCCTCGGGCACGAAGCAGCCTTCAGGGGCTACATGATCACTACCGCTTCCGGTGCCCAAAGCCCCGCCTTTCTTTCTTCAGCCCAGCGCCTCACGACCCCCTTCTCTGGCATCGTTCCCACGGCTCCTGGGTGCAGTCCTTTGTTTCAGGGAGAGTTGTCCTCTCTCTCCCACTTGGTGTTACCACAAGGAATGGCCCCCCTTAGCCTAACTGAACCCCACCTTAGGTGGAGGTCCTCCATATAGTTTTTTTTTTTTCTGGAACTTCAGTCCTTTTGATCCTATTCTGTGCCGAGCCTCTTTAGTGCTCACCGTCTGTATGACATGATTGCCAGTCATGTTATCTCATATTTTCTGCCCTGTTTCCTGCACATGCCTCTTATCTCCCCATTAAATCACAATTTCCCTGTGGAAGAACCCAGTCCTGCCCTTGTTCCCTCAAGTTTGTATAAAAGCATTAGGTCCATGGGTGGACTTTAACATACATTCGTTGATTAAAAACATTGTGCTGAGACCATTTATCATGTAATGATAGTAAAACATTATTATCATCATTATTAAGAGCTATAATACATATGTTATAACTATATCACATAATATATAAAAATAGAATCATAATAATTGGTAAATTGTTGTTTACCAATCAATCTACCAGCTAAAGAGGTGACAAATATTTTTTTTTAGACTTTATTTATTTTTAGAGAGAGGCGATGGGAAGGAGAAAGAGAGGGAGAGAAACATCAAAGTGTGGTTGCTTCTCTCATGCCCCACCCCCCACTGGGGACCTGGCCCCTGCAACTGAGGCATTTGCCCTAGACTGGGAATAGAATCGGTGACCCTTTGATTCACAGGCTCGCGCTCAATCCACTGAGCTATGCCAGCTAGGGCAACATTTTCTCGTTCAGTCCTCAAAAAGATGATCTAGACCAGGGACTTTTGCCCTTACTTTAGGGCTGAGACATCTAAGTTGCCAAAAACATAAGCAATTCGGCCAAAACTGCAGAGCTGAGACATGGATTGAAAGCATGTTTGTCTGATTCTTATTTACCGCATAATGCTACATGCGCCATTCTTTCAAATGTTTTTTTTTTATTTTTAGTTGTTTGTTTTCTTTGTAAATTGAATCTTGATCTCCAGCTTATGAAAGTGACCAAAAGGACTTTCTTTACTTGGAAGGAGTGCTGCCTTTACTCTCCTCACATGCAGTGTTTTTGCCTAGTCGGCTTGGGCTTTCTTCCCGGGCCCATGGCACATTTCTTCACCTGAACAACTTTTAAAACTCAAGAGAATGCTGTTCCTTCCTATTTCCTAGTCTCTCTCTCTTTTAAAAAACTGAATATTCAGGTCAAATCCTTAAGAAACACTTCAGAAGAAGCACTCCTTGTGCCGTCAATCACAGCTCCCTCTTCCTTTGGAGAGCAAAAGCGTCTACAGAACAATAGTGTCTTCGAAACAGTTCCCTGAAATTCCTAGAGAGACCTCTCACAAAAGGGGCGGCTTATTTTGGTGTCACTGTACTTATTGGGAATTGCCAAATGTGTATATCATTTTGGGAAAGAGATTCTGGTAAAGTGGAGTTTTCTGAGCTCTACTGAAATAATATCACTTAAAAAAATTAATACACTTATTTGAGAGCACTTTTACATTCAGAGCAATTTTGAGAGAAAGCTACAGACAGTTCTCATGCACACCCCACCCCAGCCTCACACAGGCACAGCCGTCATCAGAGTCTCCCACCACAGTGGTATATTTGTTACAACTGTTGAACGTACACTGACACAGTGTTATCACCCACAGCCAGTAATTGACATTCAGGTTCTCTCTCGTGTACTTTTCATGAGTTTTGGCAAATGTGTAATAACATGTATCCATTACTGTGGTGTTATAGACAATAGTCTCCTTGCCCTGAACCTCTTCTGTGCTCTGACTATTCACCCCTCCCACTCCCCTAACCTTGGCAACTGTTGATCTTTTTCCTGTCCCCAGAGTTTTGCCTTTTCCATTGTGTCATATAGTTGGAATCATATAGTATGTAGCCTTTTCAGATTAGCTTCTTTCACAGTAATGTGCGCTTACATGTCCTTCATGTCCTTTCATGGTTTTATATCTCATTTGGTTCAGAGATGAATAATATTTCATTATGTGGATGTACCACAATTTACTTATCCACTCATCTTCTGAGGACATATCAGTTGCTTCCAGCTTTTGGCAATTATGCATAAAGCTGCTATAAACATCCATGTGCAGGTTTTTGTGTGGCCCTATGTTGCTAACTCCTTAGGATAAATATCAACATAAGAGTGTTTTTAGTCAATGTAAGAAACCACCAATGCAGCTGTGCCTTTTTGCATTCCTATCACCAAGGAATCAGAGTTCCTGTCACTCCACAACCTTGTCAGCATTTGTTGTTGTCAGTGTTTTTGATTTTAGCCATTCTAATAGGCATTTGGTGGTATCTCAGTGTTGTTTTAATTTGCAATTCCCTGATGGCGTATGATGTTGAAAGTCTTTTCACATCATTACTTGTCGTCTGTGTATCTTCCAGGCTGCATGAACCTGGTGGCCAAGGAGGGACAAGGGCATCCGTTCATTGCTTCTCATTCAGTCTGGAGCATTGGTCTTCTCAGTTGAGCATCAGTCTGCATGGACTGCAGAGATGAAGGGACAGTGCACAGGCTGACGTGTATCTGTGAGGATTGCCCATCGAGATGAAGAGATGAAAGGCTTAAAAAAAAGTTCATTTCCATTGTATCATTTTTGCAAAAGCAAAAAGAGTTTTTTAAACAACAGCTTCAAAATTCGGTCATTTCTATTCATTAAGCTACTAGACCTCTCCTTTGCCTGTGAACTGACTCTCTTTTGTGCCCCTCACTCTTGGGGCATCAGTGCTAAAGAAAATCAACACCATGTTCCAAGTATCCTGGTATATAAGTAGCTGTTCAGGCTGATGCCAGTAAATCCACCAAACTTCAAGAAGCTGGACATCAGGAGGCAGTGAGGACATGATTGCATAGAAAGACTGCTCAAAAGGCAACCATGACAATAAACTCATGCCGCAGAGCTCAGCTCCGTGGCCCAGTGATTAGCGCAGTCCCCTCTCCTCAGCACCGACGTGAACAACACATGTGTACTTCGCTGCCCCGCTCCATGGCACTCGGAGACCATTTTCACTCCCTGATCATTGGATCATTGTCCAGACTACCTCCCTTCTTTTGCTTTTTAATAAGTTGGCTCTTCTTATAGACTGAAACCCACCTCTCCCTTTTTGATGTTGACCCCAGAGAAACTGAAAGATCTGACACATGTACTCGAGGGGGGTGCTGGTCTTTAGAGTCATCTGTCTTCCAGATCCTCCCAATGCTTTCAAGATGGGACACCAGATGCCAGTGATGACTGTGGTTATGCCATAGAAAAGTAAGGCTTATTTCTCACTCTGCCTGGTAAAAATACCCAATTGCCATCTGAGTAACCCAGCCCTGCCTTTTCTCCTCTCTGAGGAGAGCTCGTGAGTACTAGTGAGTAGGTCCTCCTAGTCACCAATTTAAAAAGATAACTAAAGTGAAATAATGGAAAAACCCTAAGGTAACTTAGGGGGAGGAATTCAAAACATCAAATCTGTCCATGAATTTAGCTTGATTTCTTTATACTGTAGTCTAGAAGCCAGCACTGACCTTCCTGGCTTTTCAATGACTTGCAGGACTAATGATTCTGTGGTTTCTGTGAGACATCAATTCTAATGCTAAGAAAAATTCAAAGGGCTTAATATGCCTAAGACCTAAAGGGAGCGAAACTAGCATCCATGGGCTGCATATTTCCCATTCCACCTCCCTCATCTCCCACCCGTGCCCCCATCTACTCTCCACCCCTTCTCACCCTGCCCTGGGCAGAGAGATATGATATGTGGACTATTTCAACCCATTCTTCCCCCCTCTGGTTTATAGTTATGTTTGACTGCTGGGAAGCACCAGCGGGGAATCTAAAGGTGGAGTGGTTACTTGTTCCTTCAGCTCTCTTCCTGCTGGGTCACTCTGGGTTGACTGTGTTTCTCTGCTGAATACCGCCACTCCTGTTAGGCTCTTCCAAAGCTGTGGCCAACCTCTCTGGGTCCCATCGCTACTTTCTCCCTTTGTCCATTTAGGCTTCGGAGTGGTGATGGATCCTAACCATTGCCAGCCCCAAAGTACTATATAAATTTGTTTTCCCATATCCCTGCCCTTTTAATTGCTCACTTATTAAACTCTCTTTAATTGTCCTATTTGAGTGTGCTAATTGATGGCATGTACAATAATAAAAACAGAAGGAGAAAATGCCTAAAGAGTTGTAATATTTAAATAAAAATTTAAAATTTGGAGGGCTTCCTGAAAGAAAAAAAAAGTGCCCTGTTTTAGATTTACCTTCTAACTCGAGAGAACTCTTTTAAAGTGAGTTATGAGTAGACTATATGTTTATATTTTGGAAGGGGATGGTGGTAAACTTAGAAATTAGGATGAGCATCACATGTGAAAATAAATGATGCTGTGAATGGCATACTTCTCAAGTGATTATGATAAAGCCCCAACTCTTAATTTGGATAAATTGCTAACAACCCAACTTAGCGCACCCATTTGCAGTAATCATTATTTTGCTGACTTGGCTCTATGTCTGGCTTGCATTTCAATAGTGAATGCAAAGCCTATACGCATTTAAGGGCTTTCTTGCTAAACCGTTTTCTATTCACAAGGAACCCAACCCAGAATCAGAACACCCCAATGCCTGTGATATATTTCTGGTTGAACATTAAAAACTTTTGAAGTATGGCTTAACTCTTAAGTGCTATCAAGGGTCTTTTGAATCAGTCACGGAAGCTGGTTGTAAAGTTCAAAAGACTTCATTTAAAAACTACAACCATTAGCCAACTGCATTATTGACATAATGAATCATATTCAGATGGAGTGCTTAACCCCAGCATGTGCTCACTCCTTTCTTTGTCACCGTGTGCAAGGCAAGGACGTGAATGGATGTGTGCACCAAATGAGTCTAGTCCGATCATTCCCTGAGTGTCTTTTTGAAGATCAGGCAAGTTAGCAAGCTTCATTACCGTGATTTCTTTTCCCCCATTGGCTGCTCTTGTTAGTTAGGTGATTCCATCAGTTATTTAGAAAAAAAGAAAAAAGAAAGAAAAGAGCTTTGGTCTGGAATTTTTAGTCCTAAGTCTATCACTAACCAACCACCAGGAGAGTTTTTGAACAAGTCACTTAACCTCTGAGCCTCTGTTTCCTTACCTATGAAGTAAAACCTTTGCTAATGTTCTTTTCCTCACTAGAGTGGTCTGGCCAAGCCCCTCCAAATGTTTGTCAGTTCATATCTCAGTAGTGATATTACTCCAGTATCTTTTGAATAATTCCTGGAGTTTTCTATGGCATATACTGGCATGCCTGGGTATCTCCAGGTAGGTGGCTATAAAAAAAAGTTATTTTTCTGAGCATAGATACTCAGTTACCAAAATGCATCGATAACCACCTCTGCTCTCCAGACAACAAACTCATCTGCTGACTCAATATCAGCTTGACCTTAAAAGTCCATGTCTATGTTCCAGGCCAGCTTTGACTTCATTTTCAACAGAGTTGTCTATTTTTCTTTGATGTGATTGTTTATAAAGCGAACTTGAAGGGACTCTGAAATTGGTCTGGGCAGTGTTGTTTTAGCAGGGACCTTGAACTTCAATGGAAGAAGTCCAGTTATACATTCTGCATGTGTTCCACCAAAGATGACGGTCTGTAGCTAATGCCTCAGAGCCTGTATTCCAAAGACCCTTTTAACTGAGTGCAGCTCAGGTGGAAAGAGGGGCAAGGAAAAGGAAATAAATATCTGGTAAGGCCAAGAGTGTTCTCAATTGTATCCAGTTTCAGGCTTGTCCTGATTAAATGTTTCGAGCTTTTCCCAGCCAAACATCACCCAACCATCAGCTGTTCTCTTCAGCAGGAATAAATTCACCGATATGCCAGGACACCTTAGCACGGGGTTCTAATAGCATGTTTAAGAACCTTCATGGAAGTTTGTTTCCATCTGCTTGTGTGATCCAGGTCCCCTCTTCCCCTCCCTCTGTCCCCTCTTTCCTTTCTCTTTTTTCTTTTTTACTGTCTCAACTCGTTCCTGTCTTATATTGGAGAATAGATTTTACCCACAAGAATCAAGCTGAAAATGATTTCTCCCCTTCCAGCCCTAAGATCCACACTAGCTACAGGTTGAAGGTGGCTGCAAGCTGGTTCCCAGATGAGGGATCTTCTAGCTTTGGCCATGAACTTGGCTGGATAAAAGTCACTGCATTGTGTGTCTGCAACTGTGGTATGTTTTTTCTACTGCAGAATTCTTAGCTATGATGTTAGATAAAAAATACTCCATTGTTGCTCTTTTTGGTAGATCACTCATTATTAACACATTGCATACCGCTCACGAGTTTTCTCGTTTTTCATGCGCCATCTGTTATGGACCTTAGATGTCAACACACTGTCTTGGGCACATCGAATGAAGTGATCTCACTGGTGGAAACCGTGCAGGTCAATCTACGAAAAACTATTTAATTGCACGAACCCATAAAGCATTGCAGTTACATTGTATTTTGGTTATTCGAATAGTCTTCATCTTCAAGTTCCTGCTGCTTTTAGAAATGTCCCCTCTCAGAAAAAGGAAGGAAACCAATGAAACTGATACACTTCCGGAAGTATTTAATGATAATTTATCAGATATTCCTAGTGAGATTGAAGATGCGGATGACTGTTTTGATGATTCTGGAGACGATCTGTAGTTATGATGATTTAAATAACATGCAGTTTGCCCCAAAATGTGCGGTCCCTGGCGTATGTCTTAGAGATTTCTATGCGATACGCAATGTGTTAATATGCAGCCTTTTTAAACCGATTAGAGCTTTTTATTCCTTAAATTATATTTTATCTTGTATTAATATTCTGACCCCCTCCTTTTTGCATAGTATTTACAGTGTGTATCTTTCTTATCTCCCCTTTATCTTTGGCATTTTAATGGCTTTGATATAGGAGATCTCATTCAAGTAACACATACCTTCACCTGTTTTGCCTACTCTGATAATCTCTGTGTTTCAACGTGGGAGTTTATGTACTTATTGTGCATTTGGGCCTACCATTGGCATTTACTATGATTCCTGATGTTTTGAGATATTTCTACCATCATATACTGTGTTTGCTCTATATCATCCTTTTTATTTCTTCCTCATTTTAATCTTGTCTTAGATTGAAGAATATTTTTATATTTCCTC
>VMDR010033434.1:0-11365 GCA_007922815.1 Macrotus californicus
TGACCTAGTAACTTTGGTTCATTACTATTTGCCTTTTCTCTTGTTTTGTTTTAAAATACTAGAGAACCAATGTATCAGCAATACAATGACTTACTGAGTGCATGTTAGAATAATATTCATTGCTATTATACTATTATTGAAACATTTCCTCAGATCTGATTTATTACTGCTATCTCCTACACGGAGCAAGTACAGTAGTCATTTAACACATTGGTGCAAATTAACACTCTTCTGAATCCAAACTCACGCATTATCTCAACATGAATGTAACAGTAATGCTAGGGAAATAAGCTGATGCTAATTTACAAAATAGTAAAAATGTTATGTGCTCAAACTTAATGAACTTATCTATATGGCCAAATTAACACTAATCAACTTTTTATAACCCCTTTTAGATATATCTTTTAATATTATAACATGTTTTACATGCTTTGTTTTGTGGGATTGGGAGGGTGGCAATTACTGGTTTATCTATTGCTGTGATTGC
Organism: Macrotus californicus; assembly: GCA_007922815.1. Taxonomy (NCBI): domain Eukaryota; kingdom Metazoa; phylum Chordata; class Mammalia; order Chiroptera; family Phyllostomidae; genus Macrotus; species Macrotus californicus. The sequence continues at coordinate 488 of VMDR010033434.1, forward strand.
CTGGATTAATCTCTTCTTGATGCATTAGACAATATAGAGCAGATGCTAAAATGTGATAATAAATGAGATCAAATTTTGTTATCCATTTGGTGTTAATGTCTGTGGTTGTCTATGTGATACAAATTTGCTGTGCATGTAGTTAACATGTATAATGATTGAAAGTATACATGGCATGTCTTTTGTTTAAAATGTGAACCTGATTTTAAATGTCCAATCTGTGTAGTAGATACATCAGTTTCTACTATAACATTAATATAATCAAGGGAAAGAGGTAACATGTACTGATTACACATTTTAGGTTCTTTTAACACTTAAACCAACATTGTTAATCTCACCAGCTTTATTCACCATAGCCCCGAACTGGAAACAGCCTGAATGCCTGTCAGCAGGAGGATGGGTAAATTCTGGAGTATTCATGAAGTTCCAAATAATATAGCAATGAAAGCAATCCACTGGCATAGGCAACATTATAGATGAATCTCACATATAATATGTGTACTAGGAGAAGCCAAGCCAGGAAAAAAAAAGGGTATATACTGTATAATTCCATTTATATAGCGTTCAGAAAGAAAAATCTAGTCAAAATTCAATCAAGCTACTTTTTTCTGGGGGTTATTGGAGGTTATTATAGGGTTATGTGGGAACTTCACAGACTACTGGAAATGTTCTTATATTTTATTCTGGCCGATGGTTACGTGAGTGTTGACATATATGGAAAATAATCCCTGTGTGTATAAAATTAGCTTTAGGAGGCTTTTAAAATAGCCCAGGTGATCAAAGATGTGTACCTGTACTCAGTAGCAACAGTTGAAGGTAGAGTGGAAGGAGATGAAATACAGTTTTTGAAAAGGAATTACATAGCTAATAAGATTAGATTTAGTAACACCCAGGTAACAGTGAAGTTTCTAACTTGGGTACAAGGTGTGGATGGCAGGAATTGGGGATTTTTACTCCATTCGGGTTGGAGCACTTAACTTCGGAAATAGTAGACTATTGTGATTATTTTGCTTTTGGTTTGCTTTGGACAATTTTGGTTCAAAGGAACTGCCTTGGTTCTTGTGGAAGACTCTGCGAGTTATACTTTCTAAAGAAAAATAAGTATCTCCTCACCTGTTTTCAACCACAGTTGATTCAAATAAAAAAAAAAGGAAGATAAAAATATTCATTTAAAAACGTGTCCAGTATAGTGGCCACTGTAGGGCTACTGAGTACTTGAAATATGGCTAATGCAACTAAGGAACTGAATTTTTCATTTCATTTCATTTCATTTTAATTAACTTAAATTTAGAAAGTCATACTTGATTCATTTGGGTAACTCGAATAACTTGAATTTATTAATGTACTTCTTCAACTATAAATTTTATTTATTTATTTATTTATTTATTTAAAGATTTTATTATTTTTAGAGAGAAGGGAAGGGAGGGAGGAAGAGAGGGACTGAAACATCAATGTGTGGTTGCCTCTCGCACACCCCCCCGCTGGGGACCTGGCCCGCAGCCCAGGCAGTGCCCTGACTGGGAATCGAAGCAGCAATGCCTTGGTTCACAGGCCCGCGCTCAGTCCACTGAGCCACACCAGCCAGGCTCAACTATAAATTTTATGAAACCTAAACACAATTTCAATAAATCTAAATCTGACTAAGAACAAGTATTTCTTGTGAAAATATAGTATCTTAATTGAGATGTGCTATAGTGTATAAGATAGTAATTCCTATAGATAAAATTGCCACTAGCCACATGTGGGTATTGAGAACTTGAAATGTGGCATGTCCAGATTGAAATGTTCTCTTTAAATATAAAATATATACTAGATTTTAAAGATTTAGAAGTGAAAGAAAAAAAAAACATCATTATTATATGTATTGATTTTGTTAAATGATAATATTTTGGATATATTGGGTTAAATATATTTAAATTAATTTAACCTTTTCTTTTTTAATATGGCTACTGGAAAATTTATAATTGCGTATGTCTTGTATTTCTTCTGTACAGTGATGGTCCATTGCCCGGTGGTTACTAATACCTAAAAAGTAATTCTTTTTTCATCCAAAATTACTTTTGGTGGTGTACATTCTGTGAATTGGAACAAATGTATAATGATATAAAAAAATTTTAAATGTTAAAATGATGTTTGAAAAAGGGATTTGGCCAGTGCACTTATAGAAAATTAGAGTATTCAAAATGTGAAGTGATATTTTTATGGTTTTTTTCCTACCTAGGCATGGAGAATAGGTAACTTAGAATTTAGGATAAATTTATTATGGCTACCAGTCTGTTTGATTAAAACTGTCTGGTCTACTTACTCTTCCTTTGTTTCAGTGATACTCAGATTTTTATTACCTGTTATTTAGGCAGAAATATATTGCTAACCAGATAGTTATAGTAATAAATCATAGCAGTTAGTCTGAAATTCAGAGCCTATGTTCTTTTTAACATACCAAGTTCTCAACGTTTTGAGAACCTTTGAATCATGTAGAAAAACGTTAAAAAATCTTATTGCTCAAGGTCATATGACCTCAAATCAGTTAACTCAGAATCAGGGGGGATGGGACCTAGTTATCGGTGTTGTTTGAAGCTCCTCGTGTATAGCACCAGTGGAAAAACCGCTGTAGTTTATGCCCTGTGCCACCACTTGAGATGCTGCATTAAACTTACACGATGCCAAGGCTGTGGGAGATTCCTTCAGACGGTATTGATCACAATGTAATTTAATTTTCAAGTCTCTGTCATGCAAGTTACATGGTATAAAATACTTTTCAAAATATTCCACTTTTTTTGGTGTTCCATCTGCACACCAAAAACGTAAATTTGGTTCACTGTAGAGAAAGGCTTCTTTAATTGTTTATGCCCTTTTTTAAAGATTGTATTTATTTATTTTTCAAGAGAGGGCAAAGGAGGGAGACAGAGGAGAGACACATGATGTGTAAGAGAAACAGCGATCAGTTGCCTCTCACATACCCGCAACTGCAGACCTGACCCGCAACCCAGGCATGCGCCCTGACTGGGAATCAAACAGGCAACCTTTGGCCCACAGGCTGGCGTTCAGTCCACTGAGCCACACCAGCCAGGGCTGTGCCTTTATTTTTGAAAACATGTTTTCCTGTCAGTAGCAGCCATGCTGATGCAATTCCTAGCTCCCTTACATACTAAAGGACTCCTGTCACCTGTTGATTTCCTCTCCTTGTAGTGCCACTGAGGGCACGTATCAGGCTGTAATTTATTGTTCCGTGCCTCTCGAACTATTTCATCAACATTCTTTAAAGTTCGGTGTACTTGATCAGTGCCCAGGAATCCCGTGGTATAGTCTAAAGCTACGGCCATCACAGTAAGCCTGAAATATTTTTGAAGCCTGTTTTGTCTCTAAGGTTCATGTGGACTTTGCATTCATCTTATTAATTTATCTGATGTCATGCGAAAAGAATTTGTAAATTTCCTAGCATGAAGTAGTAAAATGATGCTACAGTAATACAGGTCAATTGTATTCTGTCACGAGGTGGTTTCAGGGCACATTACTGCACCCCTTGGGCCATGTCATCTTCAATGCCAAGTACCAATCTCAAGAGGCTCTCTAGTAGAGACCTTTGAAAGTTTTAGGTTTCAAAGTGTCACATGTGTTGGGTGGGCCAGTATTGCTGCTTGATGACACCGGCCTTAAAAGTGGAACTTTTAAAGCTAAAATTGCTGCTTGTCCTGCTTCCTTTGGATTGAATTTCATTCCTTTTGGGATAAGAGCCAGCAGAAAATATTTTTCTTATTTTTCATTTCTAAAGTTAATTACCACTTGTAGTTCAGTATCCCTCATACTCCAAATCTACTTATTAAAACATCCAGTGCTACTACGATGATAAAACAAAAAAGAAATTGACTTTATTAAATTAGCTTTAATTGATTTGTGTAGAAGTTTACCTCCCAGGTTTATGCTTATTGGTCAAATTTTAAAATATCAGTTTACTAAACTGATATGCCAATAGATTACTTAACATACTAATGTTTTTCATTTTCAAAAGTAATGATTGGTGTTAGAAGAAAATTTCTCTGGCTTACTTCCCACTTCTTACCCTTGCTGAAGTACTGATAGAAATACGTTCCATTTGGTTTTTGATTTCTGAAATGACTTGTTCATTTTTAGGTGCTTCACATTACCCACATTTTCTCAAATGAGCTTAGGTTATTCATTTAAATGTAAATGTACATATGTAACTACTTGCTACATAAATCTGTGTAAAGATTTTTGTACTCAAAATATTTTAGAATCTATTTCTGACTTAGATAATTTTTAAATCGTCTATAGACTTTTCCCATTTTGATATTAATTTTTAATGTTCTCCATTTTAATTATACGAATATAAAAACTTTAACAACATTAGCATTTTAGGCCATGAAATTTATTATATTATGTCCTTGTTGGGTTTGGTTTTTCACCAGTATGTGGTGATTACCATTTAGAGTCAGTTCTGCTTTCGTAATTGCCATTAATTAAGCAGAGTTATTGCCATGGCTATTTATGAGGTGACACAGAGAAGAATTTTACAAGTTTGGTATTGCTGCAGTACTTTGTTTTTGCTGCAGTTTTTAAGAAATGCCTGTATCAGAAGGCTTCAGTTGTTTGGTGAATATTTTATTTCTTAAGCTGCCAAAATATGAGTATTCTGGTGTTCATTTTATTAAACACGTGGCTTTGTGTTTTTTTTAATTAAAGCACAAGTAATATCACAATTAAAATCGTGTCAATATGTAAAATAAAAGAAAATATTTCTTATCTCTTCTCAGCTAGCCAGCAAAATCCAGAGAGAATTGATTTTGTTCAAAATGAAAGTAGTCTCCATGTCTATGTCACTAAATAAAATGAGGTCATATTTCTCAGATAAAGGCAATTAATTTTTTATATTGATCAAATCACATAGTATTACAAACCCTAACTCCAGAAGAAATTCAATAAATCTGAAAAAGATAGAATTCAAAAGCATTAAAAACAATTAGAATTTTGTGTAAATACAAATTGTCTTATATAGGATTTCTGTATTGAATATTTCTAAAACCACTTTATTGTGGCATAATCGACACAGAAAAAGCTGTGCCTGTTTAGTATGTGCAACTTGATGAGTTTGCAGGCAAGTGTACATTCATGAAATCATGTCTATAATCTATGCCATAAACATTTTCATCAATGCCAAATCCTCCCACTGTTGTTGTTATTATTATTATTATTATTTTGTAATAAGAACACTCAACATAAGATCTACCTTCTTAGCAATTTTCAGGTGTGCAGTACAATATTATTAGGCACTATGCTGTGGAGTAGATTTCTAGTTGTAGACTATTAATATATTTTTTTCTTATTAGCATTTAGCACCCAGAATTATGCCTAACAAAGTCTGTTTTCACTGCTAATAAATGTTAAATGAGAATATTATCTACCTCAGGAAAGTTGTAAAGCAGGGGTGTTGAACTCGTTTTCACCGGGGGCCACATGAGCTTCACAGTTGCCTTCAAAGGGCTGAATGTAATTTCAACTCCTTAACAGTTAAGGAGCAGTTACATTTATACAGTCCTAACATTATTTCGGCCCTTTGCAGGCAACCAGGAGGCTGCTGTGGCCCCTGGTGAAAATGAGTTTGACATACCTGTTATAAAGCAATGCTTTGCTCTTCCTGTTAATATTCTTTCTCAATTACTATTCAATTTTTCATTAAAAATCCAAAATGTAATTTAATGTGGATTGAGAAGAGACAAGATGAATGACAGACTGTTTTATGACTTGAAATATTAAAATTACTTCTAAAATATTACTTTAAATATTGAGTGTGGTAGGTTAGGTATTATTGCTTCTAGTAGACCACTCCCAATTCTGAGGAAATCAGGTATAAAGTACAGTAATTCAAAACTTTCGGCCCCAATAAAGAAAATGGACAAAAAATGTTATTAAATTAATATCTGAGCTATGAGAACAGATTATGTTCAACTGGTTATGTTTTTAAAAGTGCTTTGTGTTGCAGTCTGTTATTTTTCACTAATGATAAGTTGACATCTCCTTTAAGCTCTGGGGTGTCTAGACAGATTTAGATGACCTAGCAGCATGTTTCTGAACAAAAGAAGGAAGGGCAAGAAGGACATTTACTGGGCTCATTTTATGTTTGCTAGAGAATATGCTTATTAATTAGGAAGCACTTGGCTTCAAGAAACAGAAATCACACTCAAAATATCTTAAATCAGTTTTTTTATTGTGTTATAATTGACATATAACATTAATATCAAGTGTACAACATAATGATTCGCTTTTGTATATATTGTAAAATAATAGTCACAAGTCTGTTTGACATTGTCATCACATACAGTCAAGAATAAAATTTTTTATGATGAAGACTTATAAATGTATTCTCTTAGCAGCTCTCAAATATGCAGTACAGTATTATTAACTATAGTTACATGCAGTGTATTACATCCCCATGACTTACTTTATAACTGGAAATTTGTATCTTTTGACCTCTTTCACCCATTTCACCCACCTCTTTGGCAACCATCAATCTGTAATCTTTATCTGTGAGTTTGGTATTTTTGGTGGTGGTGGTGATAGCGGTGGTTGTTGTGAGTTCCACATATAAATGAGATTATGTAGTATTTGTCTGACTGATTATTTCACTTAGCATAATGCCCTCAAAGTCTATCCATGTTGTTGCAGATGGCAAGATTTTATTCTTTTTTCATGGCTAAGTAGTATTCTGTGGTGTATCTTGGCTATTGTAAATAATGTAATACTGCAGAGAATATGGGGGCATATATCTTTTCAAATTAGTTTTTGGTTTTTTTAATAAATTCACTCAGAAGTAGAATTGCTGGGTCATATGATAGTTATATTTTAAATTTTTGAGGAGCCTCCATACTGTTTTCTATAGTGGCTGAACCAGTTTACATTCCTACCTATAGTAAGCAAGGGTTCCCTTTTCTCTGCATCCTTGCCAGCACTTGTTATTTCTTAGCTTTTTGATTATAGCCTTTCTAGCAGGGGAGAGGTGATATTTCCTTGTAGTTTAATTGTTTTTCAAAGTATGGTCCCCTTATCAGATGTATCAGTGGATTGTCTTTGTATTTGTTGATGATTACCTTTACTGTGCAAAAACTTTTTAGTTTGATGTAGTCCCATTTGTTTATTTTTTCTTTTGTTTCCCTTGCCTGGGGAGATAGACCCGATAAAAGATTGCTACGAGCAGTGTCCAAGATTTTGCAGCCTATTTTCTTACAGGATTTTTATGGTTTCGAGTCTAACATTTAAGTTTTTTATCCATTTTGGATTTATTCCTGTGTGTGGTAAAGAAGATGGTCTAGTTTCATTTTTCTGCATGTATCTGCCCAATTTTCCCAACACCATTATTGAATAAAATATCTTTAGTCCATTGTATGTGCTTGCTTCCTCTATTGAATATTAATTGACTATAAAGGTGTGGGTTTATTTCTGGGCTCCCTATTCTTTTCCATTGATCTGTGTGTCTGTTTTTATGCCAGTACCATGCTGTTCTGATTACTATGGCCTTATAGTGCAGTTCCATATTAGGGTGCATGATTCCTCCAACTTTGTTCCTCTTTCTCAGGATTGCTATTGCTATGCAGGATTTTTTGTGGTTCCATAGAAATTTTTGAAATATTTATTCTAGGTCTTTGCAATATGTCATTGTAATCTTGATAGGAATTGTGTCGATTCTATAGATGGCTTTGGGCAGTATGGACATATTAATGATATAAATTCTCCCTTTCCATGAACATAGTATGTGCTTCCACATATTTGTATCTTCTTCAGTTTCTTCAGAGTCTTATAATTTTCCAAGTGCAGGTCTTTTACATTCTTGGTTAGGTTTATTCCTAGGTGTTTTATTCTCTTTCTAGCAATTGTGAATGGGGTTGTTTTCTTCATTTCCCTTTCTGTTAGTTTGTTATTGGCATATAAAAATGTGACTGATTTCTGGTTATTAATATTTTTTAAGATTTTATTTATCTTTAGAGAGAAGGGAAGGGAGGGAAAAAGAAAGGGAAAGAAAGATCAGTGTGTGGTTGCCTCTCATGGGCCCCATACTGGGGACCTGACCCACAACCCAGGCATGTGCCCTGACTGGGAATCAAACCGGTGACCCTTTGCATCGTAGTCTGGTGCTCAATCCACTGAGCCACACCTGCCAGGTTGGGGTTATTAATTTTGATAAGGGGTTAATATACAAAATACTTACAAAACTCAACACCAAAAAACCAAACAACCCAATTAAAAAATGGGTGAAGGACCTGAATAGACACTTCTCCAAAGAGGACATACAGATGGCCAGTAGACATATGAAAAGATGCTCAACATCACTAATCATCAGAGAAATGCATCACTAATCATCCACAATGAGATACCATCTCACACCTGTCAGAATGGCTATCATCAATGAATCACAAACAACAAGTGCTGGCAAGGATGTGGAGAAAGGGCCACTCTTGTGCACTGTTGGTGGGAATGCTGACTGGTGCAGCCACTGTGGAAAGTATGGAGATAACTCAAAAAATTAAAAATGGATCTGCCTTTTGACCCCGCAGATTCACTTCTGAGAATATATCCGAAGGAATCCAACACACTAATTCAAAAGAACATAAGCACCCCTGTGCTCATTGCAGTGTTATTTACAATTGCCAAGGTATGTGAATGCCCAAGTGTCCATCCACAGATGAGTGTATGAAACAACTGTGGGACATTTATACAATGGAATACTACTCGGCCATAAAAAGAGAAGAAACTCCAACCCTTTGCAAGAGCATGGGTAATGGATAGACCTGGAGAACATTATGCTAAGTGAAATAAGCTAGTCAGAGAAAGACAGAATACCATATGATTTCACTCATATGTGGAATCTCTTGAACAAACTGAACTAACAAGGAACATGGGGACAGACTTATAGATGGAGAGCAGGATGACAGCTAGTAGGCAGGGGGGAAATTAGGGGGTGGAGGGAGTAAGCAAAAAAGTAAAAGGTCTCATGGACAGGGACAACAGTGTGGTGATTGCTGGGGGTGGGGGGAGTTTATGAGGCCTAGAAGGTAATGAAAATACAGTAAAGATTAAATTTTTTTTAAAAGTATGGTCCCCAGACCATCAGCAGCAGCAGCATCTAGGTATTTACTTAAAAGTTGCTTTCTCTGACCCCATTCCAGTCTGCTTACTCAGAAACTGGTTTTGAAGCCCAACATTCTGTTTTGGCAAATGCTCCAGGTGACTATGATGCAGGCTGAACTTTGAGAGCCACTGTTTCAGATCTAAGGACACAACTTCTCCAGGCATGGACACGGCCTTCTCAGAAACGCATGACCGAAAAGATCCCTGAGCAAAATCAAAGCTGTATTTAGAAGAATCTATGAGGATGTATGTTGAATAGACAGCTAACAGAGTAGTCTGTCCTGTGCTTGGTGTGTGTGTGTAAAATTATTTAAACCTCATTTTGGTATGCATATAATATTTTTAACTTTGGAAAATCTGGCTGTAAGTAATGGATAGGTTTTCAAAATGGCACCCCACCACCATGAAATTATGTAATGTTGTCGGTATGCACAGGGGAAGTGCAGTGATGGAGGGCTGGCTGTGATGTGGGGCTGTGTCTGTAGTGACTCCAGTGTGGAGTTGGTTATAGCATGCCTCTGAGAGCCCGTGGGGAAGAGACCGTATGGTAAGCATGGTGGGCTGGTTGGAGACAGGGTGCAGGGCAGAAGGCGGGTGTGTGGGAGAGGGAGGGTGTTCAGCGTGGAGTGCTCTGCCCTGTGCACATGAGTGTGGGAGTGAGAAGAAGGGAGGTGTGGGTGGGTGGGTGCAGCGTGCGTTCTACGTGCTAGAAAGGTGATATGTGTGCAAAGGGTGTCATTGTGTGTGCACACAAGGTAAAGGGGTAGGAGCACATTTAGCCTAAAGTGGAAGGAATTCCCAGGTATACTATTATGACATTGATGTTCTTAGTTAAAATTGAACAGTAGGTAATTTTAGTTTATAGCTTTAATAATACTTAAATCTTAAAATTTTACTCCTTTGGTTATATTCAGCCTATTACTAGTTAGTGAAGTATATACAGGCATAGTAAATACAAGTATTTTTTCAAGAAATGTTAGAAAATTCAATTTAAAAGTGGACTGTGAAGAGGAATCTTCAGGCCACTTTGAATATTTTGTAGGATTTATTTGTACTACGTTGGCTTTGGTTTTTACATAGCCATTCTGTGAAATTTGAGATTTGAAGGATCCTCGAAGAATACCTTATTGTTTTAAAAAATGCTCATATAAAAGATGACATTTTATAGGATTCTTAGATGTATATAAAGAATAAAATTTTGCAATTATGAGCAAACAAAATGTTAATTGAAGTCACTTGTGTTCTTTGGAAGGTTCTCTGGGTACTGAACTTAATACATTTTTATGACTAGGATATTTCTAGTATATTTGTTAGTGTACTTAGTGTTTGGAAATACATGCACTGTGTCTTTAAACTTTTGAGCCCTTTCTTTGCACATTTGGGTACAGCGCAACCAAACTTACACATGGGAAACCCTGTCTTCCCTCCCCTGCTTTGTAGTCTCCACTCAGGACTCCCTTTGCAATGGATACTACTTAGTGATTAGCTCTCTGCATTGTCAATCAAATCTTTGTTTCTAGCAAACTGTTTTGTCACTGTAGTAGGAAGGGCTGTTGTGCTGGAAATTTGTCTTTGACAGAGGAAGAATGCTTTCTAAACCAGGTCTCACAAAATCTGATGTAACTTAATTTGCCTTGGAAAGGAAATGTCTCGTCTCTGGTATGGGAAGAAAGGGGGAAGACATCAACCAATTAATCATAAGTATACTCTGGTAAATCTTAGTTAGTGATTTCAATTTCTGTA
>VMDR010033435.1:0-11370 GCA_007922815.1 Macrotus californicus
GTGTGTGTGTGTGTGTGTTCAGAATGCCTTCACCATAACTCTGACCAATGACTGTGGTGTGTGTGTGTGTGTGTGTGTGTGTGTGTCCTCAGAATGGCTTCACCAAAATAAGGAGGTCTGTGAATGCAGCTCCCAGCTGGCCTGACCGAATCTGAGGACAAAACCAAATACGAAGACCAAACAGGCAAACGGAAAAGGAGGACAGCAAGCTTTTGGGAAACTCAGCCCCCAGTAAGCAGTGAATGAGCAAGAACGGGAAGTTACACACAGTGACAGGTACCACAGAGTCATTCTCCAGCCCAGCTAAGGCCAGACCTGTGTGCTTTCATAAGCAGCTGAGCTGCGGTAGGAGAACAGTCTCCTTCTTAAAACTGAAGATGCCGACTAGGACGCCTAACTCGACAGCCGGCTTGCCTCCCAGAGAACACACCTGGGCAAGTGAAAGCCCTTCTCCAAGATAATTCTGGTTTTGCTCTTACTCAAGTAAGTAGGTGAGAAGCTTTAGTTGATAATATCACGAACTTATGAAAACCAGTAAGAAAAACAAACAAAAAAAGGTTTCAATGGAAAAAATAAATGAAAAACAAAACTTGCAAAACGTTAGTTGCAAAGTTTAACACTCTTTCAACAACCCTATTGTAGCAGTCCCTGAAAAAGCAAATCCCATTAACTGGACAAACACCTGTCGCTTTTCCCTTCAGGTGGCCATAACCTTGGGGCAACTATCCTGCCATTGCTCCTGAGACCTGGGCTGCGCCCTCCAGGACACCTCGGGCATAGGAAGAACCCACAGTTTGGCCGATCCCCTCCAGAGAGGCCAGAAAATGTTTTCTGCCTGCTGCAAACTCAAATGTCAGGGGCCAAGGAACAACGCAGATAAATGAGGGATGTGGGGGAAGGCAACACCTGCCCACAGCAGCTCACGCCATTTACTCTGGCTGTACTAAAAACACGTTGTTGAAATGTCTTTTTTAACCACATATTTTCTGTATGGCAATCATTATACCTGTGGTTTATTTTCCAAAGGCATCTAAAATTTTCTTTTGCGCACACGCACACACACACACACACACACACACACACACTAATTACATATTAAACATGTAGGAACACTTTGTATTTCTAAAGAAATTATATCCCTTCCATGATTCTCTTGGTCTGCTTTCTGTCTTTTGCTAGGACACCTAAATATCAGAAATATTTCACTTTATTCTTTAATTTGAGAAAAGGTAACTACATGGCTCAGTGATGATACATGGCACCTGACGGTGGACATGGAGCCCCGAGGAAATGGCACCACCTGGAAACTGCACGCCCTGCTGAAGGAGGCCATCCACCAGCTCCAGCTGATAGCGGACTCTGCCAGGCAGCCATGCAGGCCAAGCAAAGCCACATCTTCTGATTTTTTCTCAGCCAAGTATCTGGATTTCTTAAGGTAAAATTTCTCAATTTGTAAGTACTGGCAATAGACGCAAGGAAAACTAAAGATCAGGAGGCCTACACACTGTGGCCACGGGCAGGATGCCTGTCCCAGGCTGGCAGCTCATGCGGGCTGGAAGCATTTGTTTCGAGGCTGTGCACAGTGGACTGTCAGTAAATATCTGCCAACTGTCATCAGGATTATTTGGTCTCAATGTTCATAAAAACAAATTGAATTAGTCTACCCAAATGCTACCCTATCACTATTACATGAAGCTGGACACTCTAATTTTAGAACTGGTGACTCAATGTGACCATGAGATTTTTACTATCTCAGAGGCATCAGTAATTCTCTGGACTTCCCACACTGAAAACAGTTTGAGGGGACACAGGGAGACAAATGAAGGTGTCTGCTTGTGTGCCAATGTTTCCCCATTCAGTAGACTGGTTGCACTAACTTAGACAAGCAGGGCGACTTAATGGTTCACACAGCCAAAGTGTGGGAAGGGCCAGGGTGCAGAGAGGGCTTCAGGGGTGACTGAACGTGACTGCAATGCCATCAGGCCTCCTCCACTAGTTTTGCTCTCCCCCAACTAGCTTTCTTCCTAAGCTGGGAAACATGGAGCCCCCAACTTGCAGGTGCACGTCTTTAGCTTTGTCACTGAGAAGGGAATGGGACTCTGACCTCTCTGTTTCTAACGGCGAAACTACCCGGGGAGGGTAGGAATGGTCCAGCTTACACCAGCTTCTCACACCTGTTTAACACAGTGATCAAGGAGAGGGGGTTTATGAAAAATTATGCTTCCACGTGACACATGAGCTGAGAAGGAGCATTTACCAGAAGAAAGAATGTGCTGCCCTGAACAAAGGCCTCTAGGGAACAGGGGGAAGGCTCTGGAAAACTAGAGCTAGCTGCACTTCCCAGGTATAGTAGGTATAACCGCTGCTAAATTGGCCCATGGACTTTTTTCCTCTCTCATGCCTGTCCCACTGTGGGGCTTTTCTTCCCTGACCAATCTCCTTTTCAAATCTTTCTCCGAATGCCTTCAGAACCCTGTTCCAACCACCTGGCTTGCCACCCTCCACACCTCCCGACCTGAAGCCCGGCTCTGCCCGGCAGATCTCGCTTTTCCCGCAGCTCTCTGGGAAGGCTGCTTTTCTCTCAAATGCCAAGTGCCTGTGGGCAGTGAGGAGGGTGTGCTTCTGGAGGTGTAGTTTGCTGAGCTTCTTGGATCTGTGGGTTTTCAGTTTAACCAAATTTGAATTTTTGGGGAGTATTATTTCTTCAATTTTTTTGTCTTATCCTTTCTTTTGCAGGCTCCTATTATTAAGTTGCTTGAGGTCCCACCACTCCCTGGTGCTCTGATCAATTTTTTCCAGTAATTTTTCACTCTGTATTTCCATTTGGATGATTTCTACTGACATACTGTCCAGTTCACCACTTTTTCTTCTGCAGTATCTAGTGTGCTGTTTGTCCATTCAGTATATTTTTCATCTCACTTATGTTTTCATCTCTAGGATGTTTATATCTTTTATGTCTTTTCTTAATGTTCTCATACGTCTACCTTCTTGAAGATATGAAATGTGACTTAATGTCTTTGTCTACTAATTATATCATTTGTGTTATCTCTAGACATGTTTCTATTGATTGGTTTTTCTTTTCATTATGGGTTGTATTTTTATGCTTCTCTGAATGGCTGGGTTATTCTTGATTAGATGCCAGCCATGTGAATTTGACCTTGTTGCATGCAGGTTATTTGTGCATTCCCTGAGTATTTATGAAGTACAATTAAATTACTTGGAAACAGTTTGATCCTCTCAAGGCTTGCTTTTAAGCTTTGTAGGGTTGGGGTTAGAGGCAAAAGTGAACTGTACTGCAGGACTAATTGTGCGCCATTACTAATTTTGCCTGCTACTCAGGCACTAATACACTTCTGAGTCTGCTATGTGATGCCCCATGCATTATGATGTTTCCTCTACTTCCCGGCCCCGTGTGAGCTGTCGTGGGGATTTTCTGCCAGTTCCTTCCCAGTGACTCTTTCTCTGGCTTCCAGCTGTTTCTGCACACAGATGCGTTGGCCAGCTGAGTCCGAGGGGACCTTCATCAGCTCTCCTGAGCTCTCACTGTGTGCAGTGTTCTCCTCTCTGGTGCTCTGCCTGTGAGTTCTGGCTGCTTTGGTCTCCTTAAATTCTCAACTCTTGTTTCCTCTTAAGACTCTCTTGGGTTCTCCTTCCCTGTGCTGCAGTCTGGCAACTCTGTCCAGGCCGTTAGTTTGGGTAATTACAGAGCTAACCTTATTTGTTTCCCTTCTTTCAGAGGTCGGTGTCCTGTGCCACCTATTGTTCAGTGTCTGAAAAAAACTTTTTTCATATATTTTGTCTGTTTTTAGTTGTTTCTCCTTTCTTGACTTTTCCCTTATCCAGTCTAGACTTTACCTTGCTCAACTATTCGGTTTAGCTGGATGCAATGATCTTTCCACTGCACCCAAACTAAATCATTCCGGCCCAACTCTCTCTCCTGAGCTCCAGACTTGTATGCCCAGCCCCTCACCACCCCGGACAGTCCATGTCCTATGGACACCTAAAATGCAGGCCGCCCCACACAGAGTCCATCTTCACCACCCTCACACACGCAGACTTGGTTCTTCCCCAGTGTTCCCCACCTTGGAAGTGGTACCATTAGTCATCCAGCTGCCCAAGCTTGAAACCGGAGAGGATTCCCTGATTCCTGCTTCTTTCTCAATTACCATGTCTTTTTAATTTCATCTTCTCAATGGATTTCAAATCCACTTTTTTCCATTTCTACTATCCTTCAGCTCCTACCTGGATTACAGCAACAGCCTCCTACCACATCTCCCTGCCTCCTGTCTCGTCTTTCTCTAACCGATTCTCCATGGTGTAATCAGAGCTATCTTCTTATAGGGTAAAGACGGTTATGTCATAACTCTGCTTAAAGCCTCTGAATGGTCTCTATTGTTCTTAGAATGAGTCCCAGTCTCTTGACTTACAAGGTCCTTCATGATATGGCCTTACAGCAACCATTCCGAGTTCACTTTTTGAGCCTCTACATTGCCCCTACCCTGCCCCTGCCATACTCTGTGCTCCCACCGGACTGAACTATTTTCTTTTACTTCCAAGAGTCTTTACCCACCTTCAGGCCTTTGTGCATGATTTCCCTTCACTTTAGACAATGTTCCCACCCTTCTGCACTGGGTATCCCCTATACATCGCTTCTGAATGACCACAGCCACCTCAACACTCAACACGCTGCAAATCAGACTTATCTTCACCCTGTCCCCGAGCTGTTCCTGGTTTTGTTTTGCTTGGAAATGCTATTATCATTCAGTTCTCCAAGAAAGAATTTTTTGGTATACCCTGGCTCATTTCTAAATACAGACCCCCCTCCCTACACCACGGTCACTGCTTTTGCTAGTTTTCACTCACTCAGAAAGTGCAGCGACCTCCTAACGTCTCTGCCTGTCCTCCCAGCCTCACCTCCAGCCGCTCCTGTCTGGGCGGCCTTCATGCCTCGCAGCTGTTGCAGACAGCACTGTTGTCATCTTGAAGACCCTCGCTCCCCCTGCTGACTTGGTGAACACCCACTCATCCCCAAGATGTACTACAGCTGTCACCAAAGCCAAATCTGATATTTTCGTAGTGCCACAAGGACCCTCATGATTAGGACCTTGCCTGCCTTCCCATTTCTGTGTTGTGCTGTCTCCCCTGTACTCCCTGTTGGGCCATTCTGGCCTTCTTTCCCTTCCTGGAATAAGCCATGAGCTCTTTCAACATGGGACTTTTTCTGAGACACAGATTTTTTTCTACCTGAAATGCACCCTCACCTCTTTATTTGGTTAATTCCTGCTCACCCTGTACACCCAAGTAAAAACATATTCTTTTAGAAGAGCATTCCTTGTCCCTCCTGTCTAGACTGTACCCCTCTTACACGTTCCTTTAACATGTCCTTACTCGCTCTCACAGACCTTAGATTCCAGTTTGGAATTATACATTTATCAGATTATTTGACTAGTGTCTCTCCTCCACGGGACTAGCAGTTCCATTAAGGTGTCATCACTAACACTGCGCTTGCCACGTTAAAAGAATAGTGAATGGATAGCACCTTCTCTGATATAAGCACCCCCTTATCCATGCTCATCACCAAACATACAGAACTTAATGCATTTCTGCCATTAGTTGCTCATGAGCCTGTAATATACATTTGTTGTTTTTTGCCCCTCATTTTAGAAAAAAGCCCCTTAAATTTCTTTCAGGGAACTACTTTTCTATCATTGCTGGCAAGTGGTGAGCCTGTCCTGGGTTTTGCCTGTCCAGCGCGTAGAGACCGGGCAAAAGCCGGGTTGGCTACACTCTTTCTTTCTTAAGCTGAGTGACACCGGGCAGAAAACAGTGTGCAGCAGAGATGGACAACTTGCTGGCCCCCAGGTTCCTGGCACTGCCCTTCATGTCCTTTCTGTGGGCCAGCTGTGTGGCTTTTAATTTGATTCTGTGGGTACCCATGTCCTTCCAGTAAATTCCTTTTTCTTTTGAGTTAGCCACGGTCAGTTCCTGTTGCTCACAATTAAACTCTAACTACATATGTTATCTGTTTCTCTAGCACCTAATCAGGGTCTGGCCCAGAGCGGGTGTCCATAACTGTGCTGAATAAATGGAAGAATATATGAAATAACCAAATGACCAACATAGCCTAATAAGTAGCCTTTAGTCCTGGATTCTTAGCTTTCCTCCGCCCCCTACCGCAAGGGGGCAACGTTAGCGGTGGCTGCCTCTCCTAGTCACTAGCCTGACCACCTTGAGCTCTAGTGCTTCCCTTGCTCTGGCCATTCCTGGCTCCCAGATTACTTCGTAGTCACCTGCCTATGGAAAGCCTGACCTGGCTCTTCTTAGGCACTGTTCCCTCATTTCAGTTTCTAGCTTTTACTTTGGGGTTCCCTTTTGAGGACTCCAAATTTTCCAAGGTAATTCCCTCCTGCCACTTATGAAAGCCTAACTTCAACCTTCTCCACCAAGACTTCCTGAGGCTCCTCAGTAACCAATGACTACCCTATCTCCAATGCAGGCAGGGGTCTCAGCGGACAAGCGCTCCATTCTCACATTCATAAGCTGTTACTGAATATGCCTGATGGTCACCAACAGTTCTTCGCGGAGTCCCCACCGAGCAGGACAGCATAGTATAACCTTTCGGAAATGTAAACTAGAATGGAAAGCGATCAGGAAGGCACAGGCACAATGCTCTGTGAGTGCAGGTGCAGAGCTTCTTCATCCTGGGTTCAGGCAAGGCTGCAGATCCCACAGCATCTCACCGGATACAAACGTATTCTTCAAGTTGCAAATGAATTCAGCTTATACAATGGAAATGCTATTTTGGGTGTGCCAACTCTCAGGGACAATTCACCTCTGGGGAAGCTGGCAGTAAAGCCGGGGTCTCCCTGGCAGTCCACTGATCCCAACTCTGTAATAAGAACAGAAGACTCTTGGACTCCCAAGCCAGCCAGGTACCTGAGGGTACACTGATGTGCACATACAGCTCTCCCAGCACCTGAGGACTCTCCTCCCAGGTGTCAAGGCAGCAAGCCTGCAGCTGCACAGTGAAGGAGAGATGTTTAGTCTGGTGGTTCAGGCTTCCTGCCTCGCCTAGGCTGGAAAGCCCAGCATTACAAAAACCCCTAACTGAGGAGCACATGTGTGTCCTTTGCCTGGCTCCAGGCAGGAAGTGGCCTCAATGATGCAAATATCTGCTCTTCTCCTTCTGCACCTGCACGAAGTCAGGCCTGTAAATGCACAAAGTGCTTTTTCAGACACCTAAAGTCTCTGAAATTAATCATGAACTCTTCCACTGCCATTTCAAAGGGATGCATTGGTGTTCTAAGTCATACAAACTCCCAGAAGGTTCAGGAACTGGACATAAACTAAAGGAGGCCATAGACTCAAGTGTGTGTACACCCAATAATGAGACTTCTCTGCGCACAGGCAAAGCTAACAGGGTTCCAACACGAGACACGCAGTGGGTCTCCTGTCACCACAGCGGAAACACACACAGACTGAAAACTCAGGCTCACCACATCAGTGAGAATTCAGAAGATTTAAACAGAACAATTAATAAATCTGAACCGACACACAGAGTACCTTACATCCAAAAAGTAAAGAATGCACATTCTTTTCAAGAATATATGGAACATTTATGAAAATTGCCCACGTATGAGGCATAAAAATTTATGAACACTAAAATAAGCTTGTTTTTATTCAACATTTAATATACTCTGTAAAACTCTGCATTTCATTTTGCTCATCGTAATTCTACAACGTAAAGGAAATTACAAATGTTTTCACAATGCCCTCTTTAGGTAACCCTAAGTCCCCTCCTGCTTATCACAGCCTGGAGCACAGAGGCTCCCACTTTCTGTCTGTGCTCTCATGTGTCAACAGCAGGGAGCCCCTTACTACAGCGAGACCCTATTCAAGACTGGAAGGGCACCTCCCTGCAAGCTCCCTGAGGGAGGCCAGTGTCCTGCTCTAGGTTCACCTTCATGCCACTGAGTCCGGAAATGGAACTTCAGGGACGACAGGTGTACATCGTGAGCCAACTGTGCTACTGGCATTTTGGGTCTCTAGTGGCCACTTCCCTTTTTCATTCTAAAGAGCCACCACGAATTCCAGTCGCTGTCACTACGCTTTTGCACAAAGCAGATGCTTATTGAATAACTGCTGCTATTGAGAACGATGAATATTTCATATGGAAACAAGTCTGAGGAACATAAAGTTTAGTTTATGGGATAAAATTATGGGCTTAGTTCTATCAGAAAACGGCAGTGCTTTATATTGCCAGATCTTCCTGAAAGAGGTCTCTGGCCCCAAGCTCCAAGCTGTAATGAATTACAAAGTACAAAAGGCATAAGGGTAAATGAAATGAGGACCTATCTTAACCAAAACAGGCCCCTCATTTCTGAAGAACTGGCACTGCACAGTCTCAAAAAAAAGTCAGGGACACACTGAACACGAGCAATACATGCCGCAGTTTGCATGGAGGAAGGACTTGGTGACAATTACAAATGGACTGCCAGACCACGGGGGAACTGCTGTTTACTGGGCATCTACTGTGTGCTCCTGCTGCTCTCAGTGCCTTCACCTCCGCTCTCAATTTAACCCTCACAACCCTGTGAGATAGGTATTGTCCCCTGTTTACAGATGAGGAAACAGAGGCTTAGAGCAGGGGAGACAATGTGCCAGGTATTCCCAGTCAGAAGAGACCTAGCTGGGACGCTGTTGGTCCACCCCAGGTCTGACTCTGACACTTCATCATGTTATGCCACACTGACTCTCAGAGGAGAGCAAAAATGAGACCCTCATGTTAGGAGAGCAGCTGCCATTGAGAGCAATTACCTACCATTTACCTCCCATCCCCCACCCGAGGGTGGTGTCAAAAGGCCCTAGCCAAGCCCACACATGAATTATGGGAGTCCACAGAGGCTTGAGAGGGGCTGGCCAAAGTGCAAACAGCTCCCACATCATCTTAAGTCAGGGAAATAAATCATAACATAGGATCGATTAATCAAAGACAAACTAAAATAGGAAACGCAGTTTTATAAAATAAACACAGAAAAATTCACTGACCTGGACTAAATTAACTGACCCAGTAAAATAACTTGGAGGTTCACAAACAGAAATCCAACCTCAAATGGATGTAGGTTGGCATGGGGGAGGGAAGAGGGCCTCCTGTGACTGTGAGCCCTCCCTCCACGCGCAGCACAGCCCCTCTGCAGTGTGGCACTGCGGGGGCTGGTGGAGAATGAGCCTCCAGCGGTAAATAGAAGCCCCATCCCAGGGAAGGCAAGTAGTCGTACACTAATTTCCCCTCTGCCCTGGGAAAATAGCAGATGTCTAGAGCTGGGCATGCAGTGAATTCGGTTTGATTCATGACATCAAGTGTGTCCGCACCATGCCAGGGCATCCTGCCGGGGAATCGTGAGGAAAAGCATGGCAAAGGAACAGCTGGGGCCGGAAATAGAAAAAAATAGTTCATTCTGCTGTCTATACCTTCAACTTCATGGAGCTCACCGCCTAGCAGGTAGATAAGTATAAATAACCACCAAGCGATTATTACATAAAACAGAAATGTGTCCGTCTCTCCAAACAAAAATAATTTTGTGTTTCCCAGTTGTAGGAGCAACACATGCTTACCGTACAAATCAAAATGTAAAAAACTTACAAAGAATGAAGTGAGAACTATTTTAAAGTCTCATCGAAAGTTAATTACTACAAACATTTTCATGAATATCTTCTCAGAAATCTCTTTCCCTAAACACACGTGTGAACGTGCATATATAATTTTACTTACATAGAGACTCAATATGCCTATATGTCAATATGTCTATATTGTTCACTCAACAATATCCTCAACATCTCCTCATCAATGAAAACAAAACTGCACCATTACTTTCAGTGGCCCCACAGTATTTCACTAGATGGGTGCGCTACTATGTGTGCAATCCTTGTGTATCCATTAAGTGGCAGACATTTTTGTTTCTATTTCTCAACTCTTCATTCAACAAACATTCACTGGGTCTCTATTACATGCCAAGCATTGTTCTCAGTCCTAGGGACACAGTGGCGAACAAGAGAGGCAAGATCCCTGGACAAATGAAGCCTGTGTTCTGGGGGCAGACTGATGATTTGGAGGAGGGGTGAGCGCTAACAAAGCATACAGACACACCTTTGCCGAGAAGGACTAGGTGTCAAAAGAGTAGAGACTTTAGATAAAGTGGTCCCGGAAGGTCTTCCTGCAGAGGTGACCTTTGAACAGAAACCCGTCACAGTCAGGCAAAGCAGGAGGAATTCTAGGTAGAGAAAAGCCGCAAGTACAAAGGCCCTGTGGCAGAAAGAGACCCAGCATACTCATGCAACAGCAGGAGTGCCACTGTGGCTTGAGGTTAGTGAGAGGAAAGTGGATTAATGTGTAGAGATAAGCAGAGAGAAACTGGAGTAGGAGCCAGCAAGCAGGGCCCTGTATGTCAGAGTTTGGATTTTCTCTAAGTGCACAATGAAGTCGCTGGAGAGATTTCAGAGCAGACAAGATATGATCTGATTTCTATTTTTAAAAGATTAGTCTGGCTACAGTGGAGAATGGACTGCTGGGAGACAACAAATGAGCACAGAAAGACCAGTTAGAATAGATGCTCACTTGTCTATGGGAGAGATGACGGTAACTCGGACAGCAGTGCTAGAAAGAGGTGGCTGGACAAGGACATACAATAAAGATTAAAAAAAACAGTGAAGCCCTGGCTGGTGTGGCTTGCTGGGTTGAGTGCCAGCCTTCAAATTGAGAGGTTGCCAGTTTGATTCCCCGTCAGGGCACAGCCTGGGCGGCAGGTCAGGTCTTGGGTTGGGGGCATGCGAGAGGCAACTGAACAATGTTTTACTCATACATCGATGTTTTTCTCCCTCTCTTTCTCTTTCCCTTCCCTTCACTCTAAAAACATAAAATCTTTTAAAGAACAGACTTAAAAAGGTCGAGAAAGAGGGAAACTCAAGGAGATTCCTAGGTCATAGTTTCAACAGTTGAGTAAATAGGGAAGAAAAAGTGGGAGAGGAACAAGTATCAGCACACAGCTCCTACACACTTCATTAGATTTAAATGTAAGTATTTTAGTTTGGGGGATACCGTAAATGATTTTTTTTATTTTTGATTTTCAACTGTTCATTGCTTGCATATAGAAATACCATTAAATTTTTGTGTTTTGGTCTTATGTCTTATATCCTGTCATTATGCTAAACTCAGTTATTAGTTCTAGGAGGGTTGTTTTTTTTTGTTTTTTTGTTTTTTGTAGAGTCCTTGGGATTTTCTATGTAGGTAATCATGTCATCTATGAGGAAGCTTAATTTTATTTCTCCCTTTCCAATCTGTATTCTTTTTATTTCTTTTTCTTGCCTTATTGC
>VMDR010033436.1:0-11364 GCA_007922815.1 Macrotus californicus
GATAAAAGCAACATCACTTTCCTATTAAAAAAGATTAAATATAAGAAACTTAATATAACTTTTTTTTTAAAAAGTTAAAAGTTTCTTCATTAGCATAACTGTACCAAGTTTGAAAATGCAACAACAATCTACTTTTAAGGAAGTAATAGAAATCACAGAAATATAATCCTGAAGTTATCCCTTTTTTTGATTTTGTGGGAAATTTACAAGTATGTTCCAAAACACAAAAGCATTTTTACCTAATATCATAGGCATGTTTCATATTTTTACTGGAGAAATTCCTCTCTTAACTAGTTTCCACTTTTCTCTGGGATTTCCCTAAACCTATATACCAAATTTAACAGATGGGAAAAAAAGCTTCTCACTTAAATTAAGTCCAAGCCAATTAACAAAATATATGCAATTTAAGGTGAAATAATCCAAATACTTAAGACAACAGACACACGACTGGGGAAATAAAAACAAAAAGAATTAAAGATACTTAACAAGAATACCAAAGTACTAGTTTTTTCTCTCGTAACAACAAAATGAGACTTAAGGAAAGTAATCAAATAAATTTAAAATTATCTTACCTTAAAACCTGCTTGCTTAAGAAAGTGTCCAAGTTTTCCAGTAATCTCTTGAAACCTTTCTTGTTGCCAATTAACCTGATAAAAATCCAATTTATTGTTAAAACTATGCTTCAGACCATGCTACATATAAAATTTAAATTTATGCAATAAAATGTAAATAATCGAGACCATAAAATATGAAATAAAATCTATTAAATATAAAAAATCCTGTAAAGTTAAAATACAGAATGTAAGATCTAACTATCAATATGACCTAAAAGTAACTTCTATAAGAGAATGCCTAGAAACAAACTCCAACACATACGGAAATTTTTGCACATGCTAAAAGTGATTTCAAAATTGAGGGGGGGAACAAATAATTTATTAATTGTGCTTGGGCCAACTGCTGAAATAAAATAAAGCCAAACAGACTAAAAATGTTTATGTAACATGAACTCTAGACAACACTATGCACACTGTTGTATTCAGGGGGTATGCATAGCAATGCCTGTGACTTACTTGAAAATTCAAATCAGAATTAAATGGATTATGGATAGATACAGGGGTAGACAGACAAAAATGTGATCAAACAGCAGAATCTTAAATAGTGGGTACAATATGGGTGTTTAAAAATCTTTCAACTTTTTATATTTGAAAATTTTCATACAAAACACTGGGAAAAGACAAAAGGGGTATGTATGTATATAAAATAATATTATAGAAGAGCTATGTAAAAAAAAAATGTAGGAGAATATGTATCTGATTCAAGGGTAAGAAAATACCTAAGCATAAAAAAGTGAAAAATATATAGAGTCCAGCACAAATAATGCCCCTCTTTTACTACAAAATCTCTTATTACAAAATCATAAGCATGCAATTCTATGACATAACAAAATCACACTCAAGCACACCGTATGACATTTTAGGTGAAATGTTCAAATTAAAACTATAAATTATTACACCCATATTATTATCCTACCAACCACACTCACACAGGCATTACTTCTGCCGGACCCTGTGTATTTTTATAAATTTGAATATATGTCAAAAATATACCACAAACAAAGTGAAAAGTAAAATAATAAACTAGTAAAAATATTAGAGACAAGGTAAACGACTAATATTTTCAATAAATACTCCTTATAAACTGATAAGAAAAAGTTTCAAAAATTAGCAAATTTATAAATAATTCCAAAAGAAAAAATACAAATGGTCAATAAATATACAAGGCATATTTACATATTATTGTAAATGTTGAAAAGTAAATTAAAAAAAAGACATATCATGTTTTGTACACCAAACTGGAGAACAACCATTTAGTAACAGCGTGCGGACAACAGTTTGGGGAGCGGCTCCACCATACATGCCAAGAGGAGATGACAACTTTTCCGGAAGGTCTTTAGAGCAAGCCTTAGAAAACGTATATGCCATTGGGCCCAGAAGTTTCCACAGAATAAACTATTTCTAAATACTCACTAAACTGGAAATATCTGTAAAGTACGGTATTGTCTGAATAAATTATAGCTTTAAAATAGACTAGAATAAAGCTATAAAAACAACCTGTTTATAGCAATACAAAAATTTTATTACTTGGAAACATGCACAAGAATATTGTCAATTTTTTGAAAAAGGAGATAATGAAACAGTTTTTAACCCAATGTTATGAAAAAGATTCGAATCTATAAAAATAAATTGTATGGATGTATAAAATGAAAAGTATGAAGTTTTTAGGGGGAAAGGATAGTTAGAAATATAGGTTATTTAGTTTCAGTCAAGAGGGAGACATAGGCAGACATGTCTTGTCTCTTCGCACAACCACATCAAAATTACGACAAAAATATAGAACAACCATTACTCAGGAATGTCAGAAATCAAATCGAACGAAAGTCTGACAACTACGAAATTCAGCTGAATGGAAGTCTGACAATTATGGAATTGAAGAAGTTACATCCACCCAGACTGGTAGGAGGGGCACAGATGTGGAAGAGGCTAGCCCCACACCCACACATAAATATTCGGGAGGGATATCTAGGAAGCAAAGAGTCCCAGACCCACACTAGGTCCCCAGCCCAGGATCCTAGAGCCAGGAAGATAAGTCCCCACAACTTCTGGCTGTGAACACCAGTGGAGATTGAGTCTGTGGAGGAGGCTGCTGGAGCCCTAAGCAGTTCCCCTTGGGGAACCCACACACGGACTCACCTATTTGGACTCGCTCCCTCGCTCCAGCACTGCGGTGGCAGCTTGAAGGGCACCAGTGATACACAGGGACAGACTGAAGTGTCTAGCATCAGGGTGAGGGGAGGCCACTATCCCTCTGCTGAGCCCACCCCCAACAGAGCCAGTAGGCTGGTACCATATCTGAGACTCTATCAACCTGGCTAACACTGTTTGACCTGCCTTGGAGATCCACAGACGCTCTACCCAACCCAACTTAGGGACCACCCAAGTTGCTTTTCCATATAAATGGCTCATCTTGGCTCCTAAATCCTATCAAACAAGCAATAGCTGGCTTCAGTGAGCCCTAGCAGCAGCCAGATTAAAGTCACAGTTTAGCTTTACCTGGGAATCTCCAAGCCCAGCACAAGTAGCAGCCATCTCAGATTGCTTTATAGATCAGGCAGAGTGCCCCAGGTGAAACACAGGTGGGGGCTGACCTTGGCCTGCAACACCCAGGAAACTCAGGGCCAGTGTACCCAGTAGACAGCTATAGACTACAGAGGAGCACCACCACCCTCTCCCTGCTCAGCTGATCGTCCACAGATGGCGGAGGGTGGTGGTCAATGGTCATAGCCAATCCTTGTGGCTGACTGGCCTGGGTAAATCCCTTCCATTGACCTGTCAACTACAATCAAGGCTCAACCACAAGAGGAGGGTGTACACAGCCCACACAAAGGGCACACCTCAAGTACCCAGCTTGGGTGACAGGGGCTGCTATGCCATTGGACCCTACAGGACACTTACTACATTAGACCACACTACCAAGACAGGAAGACATAGCAGCTCTACCTAATACATAGAAACAAAGACAGGAGACTGCCAAAATGAGCAAAGAAACGGCCCAAATGAAAGAACAGATCAAAACTCCAGAAAAAGAGCTAAACGAAATGGAGATAAGAATCTATCAGATGCAGAGTTCAAAACACTGGTTATAAGGAATTCTCAAGGAAATTAGTGAGGACCTCAGCAGCATAAAAAAGATCCAGTCAGAAATGAAGGATTCACTAATTGAAATAAAGAACAATTTACAAGGAAACAACAGTAGAGTGGATGAAGCTGAGAATCAAATCAATGATTTGGAAAACCACCATGCAGAACAACAAGAAGAGAAAAGAATCCAAAAAAATGGGGATATTATAAACAGCCTCTGGGACAACTTTAAGAGGTCCAACGTTTGCCTCACAGGGGTACCAGAAGGAGAAGAGAAAGAGTAAGAAATTGGAAATCTGAAAAAATAATGAAAGAAAACTTCCCTAATTTGGTGAAGGAAATAGACATGCAAGTCCAGGAAGCACAGAGAGTCCCAATTATGACAGATGCAAAGAGGCCTACTTCAAGACATATCATTATTAAAAGGCCAAAGGTTAAAAATAATGAGAGACTCTTAAAAGCAAGAAAAAAGAAGTTAGTTCCCAGAAGGTTGCCAGATGGGAGGAGGTGTGGGAGCAAGGGTGAAGAGGTGAGGGGATTGAGAAGTAGAAATAGGTGTTTACAGAACAGCCATGGGGATGCAAAGTACAGTATAGGAAATGGAGTAGCCAAAGAACATATATGCACGATCCGTGGACATGAACAATGGTGGAGGGATTGCCTGAGGGAGTGGGGGGGTGCTGGGCTGAGGGGATTAAAGGGGGAAAAAATCAGGACAACTATAATAGTATAATCAATAAAATATAATTAAGAAAAGAAATATGTTATTTTAGCTTCTCTTTATACTAAAATAAATGTGTACTATTTTAAAACTAAAAATAATTTTAAGACATTTTAATTAATTTTAAATATAAGAAGACATCTTTTTTGCTTAAAAAGTACTCATATCTCCTTTATTTAATGTCAGAATCATGAATTTGTAAAATATGGCAGCTAGATGAATAAAATACACCAGTCACATCTAAGTCATCACTATGGCAGAACAGCATCTTACTTAGCACCTAAAATGAATTCTCATAAAGCCTTTAAACACCTGGTCCATCTTGTTGACCGCAACTGCAAGCTGTGTTACTCCGAGAGAACGAACCAAGAGGCCATGTTCTCGGGTCTGTCCCCCAGTCTCAAATCCCGCTTCGAACTCTCCCCTGCTGGCATCTACAACTAGAACAGCTACATCTGCCTAAGGAAGAAAAAAACAATCAACACTAGAAATAATGTCACAGCATTTTAATTCAAAGGACAGATTATTCAATTAATTAATTATGTTGGTCAGATTTGAAAATGCAAACTCTAACCTGACACCAAACACCAAAGCAAATCAATAAAAGAATTTCACAGATGGATTAAAATTTTTACATTACATAAAAGTACTAGCATTCAGAAGGAAAAAAGACAAAGAATAAAAAAATCCCATATTTGATTAAATAACAATAAAAATATCTAGGTAAAGGAGGAAAAATATAAACAAAATTAAAACATAAGTAAACTGGTACAAATACTTGTAACATATAAGGTAAAAGTAACAATCAAATAAGTCTTTACCAAAAGAAAGGAAAAAAAGACATAGCTGTAAAAAACTAAAGAACACAATTTGCTAAAGAAACAAAATGGCCAAAAACATGAAAAAATTCAAAGCCATTAAGAAACAAAAAAAGGCATTAAAAATACAATGTATTCCTCCCTTTTCCCACTTTTACAGATTATACTGGCAAAGATTTGAAAGACTAAATGTCCACCTTATGTAAAGGTGGAGAGAGAACCTTGCCTGTGGGACTCTAAGTATACAACCTTCCAGAGGGCATTTTCACGGAATGTGCCAAGAGCCCCAAAATATATACACATTTTGTCTCCCATCAGCTCCACCACTGGGAACTTACCCTAGCAAGTAACTATGGATCCACAAAGACAGTGTCACAGCACTGCTTATACTAACGAAAAACTGAATAAATGAGTTATCAAAAAATAGCGTGTTTACCCTCTACAGCCACTGAAAAAGAACCTCGAATAACAAATAACCTTTGTGGACTATTTTAAGAATCAGATGAAAGACATTTCTCTTCTCATATACAATTACATAAAAGAAGGGGGAAAAAGCAAACCTTAGCTGTAGCTCATTTTCCTCATTAGCCTTATCGATACTAGTTTTAGGGGTTCCCACTGCTCTCCTTGTGACGCTTCCCTGCTGATTCCACCTGCACCAGGTGGATGCAGCCTGAGAAGCTGCAGTCAAGTCCGCACAACCACAGATGCTCTCCACTTTCACTCCCATCAATTATTTGTCAATGCGTTGTTGAGACACTTTTAAAAGAACACTTGTTCATTTTTCCTTTTATAGTTTTGCCTTGCGTGCATACCTGTTTTCACAGAAATCTGCTTTTCTGTAATCCAGGATGCAGTGACTAAATCTGGCATTCCCTCTTTGACTATCTCAGAATGGTACATGATCATCACCGTCTCTCAATCTTACATTCCATCCATGTAAGTTGTCTGGCCTTTTGGTCAGAACAGAGTCCACAACAGCTCTGGTCTTTGTTGTTTCCTCAATGACACCTGTGTTTGTGCTATTCAGTTTTTAAAGCATTTCTCATACATTATCATATAATCCTCCCCATAATGGGAAACAAGATGGTCATAAAGTAACCAAAGACTTTACCAGATACTTTGCTGTGAACACAACTTGGTAATTTAGAGTATCATCCACATACTCTGGTAGGGCAATTTACACTATTATTTCAATTTCTGTTTCCTTTTATTATTACCTAAATATTCCTTCTGCTTTCCTTCTACTCTTAAGTGCAGCATTCATTTCCATTCCTTCACAACTTACAATGGTGAACCCTAATTTCTTGAATGAGACCCAGTTCTCTGGTCAGGGAATGTTAAGAGCACAAACTGGAGCAATCAATTTGGAAGTTGGCCCTTTCACTGATGTCACTGGCAGGTACCGCACGTCAAGCAAATTGTGTAATCCCACTGGGTATCATTTACTCACTCACAGAAACACTGACACTGGCGGGGTGTTAGTGGAGTTTATATAACACACCCAGCCCTGATCTCCAAATCCAAGTCCAAGTCGTAAATCTTTCTCATCAGGTTTTGCTGACGACTGTCAAATTGTATTAACTCTCTGAGGTTAAAATTGAAATTCAGTGATTTAGTATTAAGATACCTAAGGCCACAGTATTCTTCTTCTCCGTGCTTCCTATGACCTTGTCCAGAAAACCACTGGTCAGTCTCTCGATTCCTTCTGTACAGCAGTTTATCTCTGAAAGCTGAACGTCCCACACGTTCTCCAGTCAGCCTTACTAGGCTGTATTAACGCTCTCTCTCCTCACCATGTGCACTCCATCTACTCTTCTTGCAGTCCCATTGTGTTACTCTTTGTCTTTACATGGCTTACCTCCCTACACTGGGATCTCCTGGAGGAGAGGTGGCATGTCCTATATGCTTCTTTGTGTCCCCAAAGCCTACCACAGTACTCTGCACACAGGGTAAATGACTCAGTAGCTTCGAGTCTACTTCTTCATGTGTCACATAATGGCATTCAATAAGATAATCTCTAAAATCCTTCCTACCCTAATTCCATAGGAATGTGGAATAAATGACCTTTAAGATTACTCTGGTTCTAGAATTCAAAAATATTTTACTGTAAGTACTTGTTCTGGTGTTTGCCACCCCCATTAATCTATTAAAATGTGCTTTGTAGTCCATCTTATCCCATACTTCCTACCACAGTGTTTGGAACACAGTGGGTATCCAATAAGTATTTATTAAACAAAGAAAAAATACACACACACGTACATACATATGTATATATACACATACAGAGATACATACATATAGAAAAAGAGAAAAATATGCTGTACCCCTTGGTGAATGCAATGAGAAAAACGCTGATTTAAAACGGGGATAATTTGTACTTCACAGAGTTGTTATGAGGACGAAACTAAACGCACACCAAAAACGTAGTGCAGTGCTTGCCCTTATCAGGTACTAAAGTCAAGAGTGATTTTTACTCTTCAACCTTTGTTATCTCACTCAGTCCATGAACCCTAAATTAATACCCTGGAATTATATATCAACTTTCTAAAATACTTTCTCATCTATCTTCAAATGCATTTTCATTTATTCACATAACATCCTTTTTAGCTTGACAAATGCTCACATCAATATTCCCTTCTAACGAGAGGAAGAAAATGGCCATTTGCTGACGTCCACTTTTGCCAAGTGACACAGGCACCCTGCTGAACTCTGTTTTCCAGGAATCACCTATTACAAAAGAAATCAATGTCCTACAGGTGCGGTGTTATTTTCATTGTTCTAGTCACTTTGTTTTCTGTCACTATTTTTATTAAGTATCATGTAAGTTTACAAACTGATTGTTTTTTAACCCTATAAAGAAAGTAAATAAACCACACGAGGAAACTCCCAAGCTTCATTACTTCTATATAAATTAATTCTTAATAAATATACAGGGCTTGAATACAAATACAGTAAAAAGGCAGATGTCAAAATGAGTCACTCCAACTTAATAAATGAAATATAAGGCTACAAATACCTCAGTAAGCATTTTACCATTATTTTTACTATAACAAAATTCATAGCTTTTATATATTTTTTCTTTGTAATAAATTAGAAAAGGTGTTATAAAGTACTGATAGAGATTATGAAAAATATTTATTTTTTCAAAATTTTTTAAAAGTTAAAATTTTAAAATATTTTAAAAGTTAGAACCCTAGAATTTATCCTCAGCATCAGGAAATTTTATGTACAATTACTGCACAACAGTTAAGGAAAAATCTGGTACCTGGGCCGCTCCTGTAATCATATTTGGAATGAAATCCTTATGGCCTGGAGCATCCATTAATGTAATAACTTTGGTTGTGGTCTCAAACTTTGTCATACCAACATCCATTGTTACTCCCCTTAAAGAAAAAAATTAAGTGGTTAGAATGCACTATATAAATAATCAATGTTATGGATTAAATTATTTCACAATATAAGTTAAATGACAGTCTACATTCTTAAGCAGTAATGGGAATTTTATTTCATTAAACAGTCTTTTACTTTGAGAAGTTCAGCTATCATTTTGGGGTGGAATTTCTGCTGCAACAGTATTAAAGCCATACAGCTTTAAAACAGAGTTGTGGCCACAGCAAGAACCTAGAATAATAGATACTTCTCATTTCCTTTTGCGGGGGCAGGGGAGCAAACAATGTAGACTGCAAACAAAGAAAGATATATGGGGGCATCTCCAAAAAAGGGAACAGCGAATACTGCACATGAGAAACAGTAAAATGAAGAATGACCACTGTCAGGAGGTAGTTTTCCTCATCTTCTTCTGTTTATGCTTCACTAATTATAGAAATAAACTTATAAAACTTTCATATAAGACTGGTCAGCATGTTACACATTTAGAAAACAGAAAGTATCAAAGGGGATGCCTACTTTTTAAAACATTAATAAAGATGAACAGTAATTTGTTTCACATCCCATTTCATCCTTCTTGGAGACCACAGTCACAAAAATGTACAAGAGATTCAGATTATAAGAAAGCCCAAGGAAGGTCTACAAAGGTCCTCAGTCATTCTAGACTTCAGAAATTTAGATGAGAAATCATGCGGGCAATGAACTAGCTTTGCCCAGGATAAATCCAGACTAATAAATGAGCACTCCCTTTGCCTTTAACTGCCTAATATCCCAACAATCATAAAGACGAACTTCATGTTCACCCTAGCAGTAAGGGTACTGTGGGTCTCCTCGCTCCAGTCATTCCAGTTTAATCTGAAACCACAGACCATCTGGGTTTCTGAAAAATGATGCTTCATTCTAAGATTAATAATTGCTTTTAGATTAGTAATGATCCAAGGCTTATTCCAAGCTCCTCCCTGGACTTCTCCGACTACAATATACTCCTTTGACCCGGCTCTGGCCTGGATTTGTAAGCCTAAGGATGTGAAAATGTCACTCATTTTACTAATTTCCGTTCAACATTCAAACAGAACAGAGGATTCATAAATATTTAACATGCTGGGATAAGCAACACATTATATTTCTGAAATGTTATTAAGGAACATACAGTAGTGAATTAATACCCATTATGTATCTAGAAGCTTTGAACTCCCATCTACAGAATGAAGGAATATTCTAAAAATTACATCATGCTGAACAACAGAACTAGCAGCAGCAAAAATAGGACAGATAACCAGCAGGTGTATTATCAAAAAAAATCTCTAAAATTATCAATTATTCTAGGAATGAGATTATTATCTTACTTGCCAGCTCAACTCACATATTAAGTAAATTCAAGCAAACCATTCTAACTTATAGTGTTCTCAACCTGTTCAGCTACTTAAGAGACGACACAAAGAAAAGTTACATATTTTAATAATCTGTGTGGTGAACTGATAGATGAAAATTATTTAGACTTCTACTGTTTTCCACTATAAGTTTTCTAAAAGTTTACAACTATCCCACTAACTTTTCTTACAAGGTTGGAAACAAGCTTGTGACACTATGTTCAAACTGAAGATGACAACTGTAAGAAAATTCCTATTTATCAGAAGAGCTAAGGAATAATCTGACCTCCTTTATTGAGAATTAACCTTATATATTATAATGTAGACTATCCAATACTCCAATAAAAATTCACACTTATAAAAAGTATGAATATCCAAATATATTCTCTAATCACATTCAGAATGAAGACATCAGGGAACAGAGAATAACCTCTTCGTTGAGTTAGGACTTTCAGAGTCTTTAATTATTTTGACACAGTTGAAATATCTGCCACTTCACTTAGTTATTAAGGTGTCCTTTCTTCCCTCACATAGGTGCTACTGCCTACCCCATTCCTAACAGTTCTAAGGTGATAAACGAGGTCTGTCCAGAAGGTATCCAGCCAAGTAATATAAAAAAATAAAGCCACTCACTGAAGAAGATGGAAGATACAAGAAACACTGTACACAGGGGCCTCCATCCCCTTCAAAGTAGGCACCTGGGGACCTCACACAGTTCTTCCAATAGCTATCAGCTACCCCATCATATGTTCCTGAATCTCATCGATGGTCTGAAATCTCTTTCCCTTTCCAAGGTGATTTTAATTTTGGGAAAAGCCAGAAGTCTCAGGGTGCCAAATCTTGGCTGTAGGGGTGGCTGAGTCATGTGGGCAATTTGATGTTTCACCAAAAATCTCTGCATGAAATGTGATGAAGCTGCCCATCACCAGTTGCCCATGGCTGTGGCCTTCTGAATCATCAGAATAGTTTCCACAGAGGAATGTTCAAGCTTAAGGCAAAATCTGATGCAGATTCATTGCTCTACTGACTCAGTTATTTTGAATGTGACAGTCACACAGTACACTTGCTCACTTAATGGCATCTACCACCCCCACTGACTAAGTACAGTGAAGTTGTCATTGTTCACACATGTGCATTCTAATCCACTCTCCTTGGCTGCCAGATTATACTGATGCTGCACAAACAGCTCTCATTATATTAACAATGGCTGGACTTTTTCCAGACAGGCCTGGTATATCACCATCCTAAAAAGACCTCAAAAGAAGTGCTATTTTTTTGGCCAGAGCTGCACTCTCCTATTGGAATCTCCTCGATATTAGTACTGAACACAGCAGCAGATGCAGAAGCAACTGAGTAGATTCAATCTA
>VMDR010033437.1:0-11369 GCA_007922815.1 Macrotus californicus
TCAGCTGATCTCTCAAAGAAACCTTACAGGCAAGAAAGGGCTGGAAAGAAGTATTCCAAGTCATGAAAAGCAAGGACCTCCATCCAAGATTACTTTATCCAGCAAAGCTGTCATTTAGAATGGAAGGGTAGATAAAGTGCTTCCCAGATAAGGTCAAGTTCAAGGAGTTCATCATCACCAAGCTCTTATTATATGAAATATTAAAGGGACTTATCTAAGAAAAAGATGATCAAAACTATGAACAGTTTATGAAAATGACAACAAACTCAATACTATCAACAAATGAACCTAAAAACACTCCCAAAACAAAAGCAAACTAAGCAAACAACTAGAACAGGAACAGAATCACAGAAATGGAGATCACATGGAGGGTTATCAGAGGCAGGAGGAGGGAGGAGAATGGGGAAAAGGTACAGGGAATAAGAAGCATAAGTAGTAGGTACAATATAGACAGGGGGAGATTAAGAGAAGTATAGGAAATGGAGAAGCCAAAGAACTTATATGTACGATCCATGGACATGAACTAAGAGGTGGGGGATGCTGGTGGGAGGGTGGGTGCACAGCAGAAGGAAATAAAGGAGAGAGAAAAATGCAACAACTATAATAGCATAATCAATAAAATATACTTTAAAAATATAAAATAAAGTGAGTGTATAATTGAGTGTATCCTAAATTTGATGGAGCACATTGTGGTTTTTCTTCCCCATTGTAGACCTGTTGCTCTGTAATAAGTACTGTAAAAATATTTTTAAAAAATGAAAAGTCAAGCTGAAAACACAAATACTAAAACTAACCAGGGCTATAGGAAACTTGGTACCAACTCTTAGAAGAACTTTATTCTTCATGGGACTTCTCTCATTTGTCTTGCTAGTTAGCCTTAAAACTCAAAGCCACAGGCAGTAATATGGTGATCTTTATGACTTCTGAGGTCACTGAGGAATCTAGTACAATACAGGCCTCAGATAACTGACAAAGTAAATCAAGACCTTAGCACAATGACTATTTCAAGATATACCACACTAGCTGCTTCCATATTCCGTGTATTAAACTATAGACACTCTATGTATCTTTTAAAAATTATTTTTATTTTTTCCAAGGAGACACTAAATTAAAAGTTATGTCAGAGGATTTGCTCGGCAAGATCGCTTCGAACATAGTTTGGGGGAAAAAACTAGTCTACACCTCTAGAATTTGCACTGAGTCATCAGCGCCTGTAACAGTGTGGTCCACCCAGCCTTTCTCAGCCTGTCCAAGGTAAAGCAAAGTTGGTCTCTTCCATTTCAGTAGAAGCAGTTTATGAATCAGTCATTGGAAGACCGTGTTTAAAGCCACCAGCTTCTGCTCCAGGAGAACTGAACAGTGCATCAGAAGAGGCAGCTGCATTCTGGACTTGCAACCACATTGGTGTTTTTGGTGGTGAATAATTGAAAAATCTTGAGCAGCAGATTAGTGGCTCCACAATATTAGCTACTTCCCCGTATCATGTCCAGCTAAGGTTCTAGTGGACGGGTTGGAGCTCCACCTACTCTGTGTCCTGATTCAGCCCTGGTGTAGAAGGAAATGAACAGTAAGTTACAAAGAGGAAGGCAGAGAGGGAAGAGCAGTCATTCATTCAATAACTCATTTGTGCCAGGGCCTGTCCTGAGCTCAGAGGATGGAGTGGAGAGCAAAAAGTCATCATTCCTTCTCTGCAGAATTTACATCCAGGTGGGGACCATTCGGGAGAGGCTGTGGCTCCAGGAATAACCACAGGCAGGACCATCAACCTCAAATGGTGAAAGTGGGGTGTCAAGCAGGAAGGTTGGGAAGCATCATGGCTCAGGTTCCCCAGAAACAGGCCTAGAGCTAAAGACTTTTTTATGAAAATGTGTTATCAGGAAGAGAAACCAATAGTGGGGCAGAGAAGGAGCTCAGACAATTCTAGTTTCAAGCAAAATACCCTGATGGTAACTTTGGCTCCATCTCAAAAGGTTCTTGAGGACAGTATAGATCTCACATGAGGGTGGTCTCATCCAGCGGAGAGGGAGCCGGAGTATGTATACACCACTGCCCATCAGCCATTGATTGAGAACTAACTTCAGGGGTTCCTCTGGGTCTCTGCAACTGACAAAGCAGGTTCTAGCCACCAGAAAGCCATCTTCAGACAAAGGACTTGGGGCCCAGTTTCCTTCTCGTGACCACTCTCAGGAGATGTTAGGGAACCCCTCTGGTGGAAGGCCTGGTCTCAAGGAACACCATGGTACAATGAGATGTTTGCAGGGGTTTTCAGATTTGAGGAAGGTCCAAGGTGCTGAAGGCTATGGAAAGGCTTCAACACTTTGAGGTCCCCCTAGGGGTACCAACATACACAAGGGACACCAGGTCCTGAATTTTCTGAGGCTTTCCTAATTTGAAATATTTCTACCCATTGTAAGTACATCCATGCTTATCAGGCCCCTAACAAGCCTTTTGGAATTACAGTGCCTGTGGGGACAAAGCATGTGAAGGTGTCCCTCCTGGGCATTGCACAAGGACCTGTGTCCCCCAACAGATGTAATTAGCCAACACATCTACCTCACACTTCTCATACCCTTTAAACCAGACTTCTCACTTTTCATCCATGGATGGTGTAAATGGTTAAGCCCCCTCCCTACCAGCAAATGCCCAAATACTAAAGATGAACATCTGCGGTAGACTTTGCCGTGTCAGCTCAGTGAACTCTTACCAAACAGCCCTGAGAATCAGGCCTCAGCATACCCTCGGTTCACTGATGAGGAGATTTAAGGGGTCAGACTATTTAGTCAAGGACACACGCTTGAAGCAGCCAAGCCAAAGGAATTCTAGGCGAGTCATTTAGCCAAAATTTTGTTTTTAAATATTAAATTACTTGCTTGTGTTTATTTTCTGTAAATACTACTATTTATTACTTTGAGCTATAATCAAAGTTATTTATATCAAACCATTTCAATTAACTCAGAGATGATACTGAGATGGATTATTATCTTTTTCTCTACATAAGTGTGTGCAACTGTATTGTATTATTTTTGACTCGAAAATAGGAAAAATGGAACAAAAAGATAATCAGACCCTAGCAGGGTAGCGCAGTTGCTTAGAGCATTGTGCCCACATACCAAGGTTTCGGGTTCAATCCCTGGTCAGGGCACATACACAAACCAGCCAATGAATGCATAAATAAGTGGGGCAACAAATCCATCTCTCTCTCTCTTGCGCTCTCTCTCTCTCTCTCTCTCAAATTAATTTTAAAAATGTAATGAATATTGTTTTTGGTGAATAGGAAGGCTCTGATTGTGATTAAGGAGATGTTTTAAACCAGCAGGGCTAAGATGAACTATTGCATAAGTACCATTGAGCTCATTTGCTCTTCATTTGGAATGAAAATCAAGGGCAGAGTTCTACCTTATAGCCTCCTAGGCTACCCCCAGACTTTGGGCAAGTTTGAAAAAAGCAGCCCCCTGGGCACAACCCTTGGCCTGCAGAAGGCACCAGGGGCTGATAAAGCCATCCCCAAGTACAGTGTTTAAGGTTTTGGGAAACCTAGCCCTGGCCCTATTATAGTCATCCCTCCTCCTTCTGATTTCACACCACACTCAAAATTACATTCCAGATGAATGAAAAGCCCACACATAAACAAATACAACATATGTAAATAAGCAAGACTTTATATTATATGCCTTAGCAAAAAATAGAGGAAACAGTTTATTACTTCAAGATCAGAAATGTCTTCTTAGACAAAGAAAGAACCACAGGGAAATTTTGAGTCTATCAAACCTAAAAGACTTAGGAAATTTAAAAGATGGAAAAACAGTATGAGAGAAAATCTTTTAATTATTTTAGGCAATCGATTTTTATCATAACTTAAGAAAAATAAGAAACCCTAAAATGGTCAACAGACAAATGGACAGGCAATTCCTCAGAAGAGGAAATACAAACAAACAGTCAGTATACAAACAATATAATCTGAGCAAAGCACATTAAGACAATAAAAAGCTACTGTACTCATCATATTGGCCAAAGCTTAAACGTGTGGTAATATCAAAACACTGACAAGCGTGGTCGATGCTTTCAAAGACAGCAGAGGCAGTAGAGATGGACACAGCCGCCTGGGGAGCAACGTGGCATTTTCTCTAAGGTTTTTTACACATCGCACAGGATGCTCATCACAGTACTGCTGGTGCCAGCCAAACACCGGATAGATGTCTATCAAAATAGAATGGATACGTGGAATATCCTATGTGGTACACCCCTGTGGTAGGAAACCATTCCCAGTTAAAATGAACTGGGGCTTTTATCAATGTGGATAAATCCCACATTTCATTGGATGTAACAAACAAGCTTCAGGACAACACCCCCCTCACACAAAACCAATAATAACAGTTTCCTCTGAGTAAGCAGAAAAGATTGTGACCATGGTCAAGGGAGATCAGCGACAGTAATCTAGGTTTCCAGTGGGAATGTGTTCGTGTGTTATGTTTGTGATCACAATTAAATCTCAAAAACATACATGCAAACCCAGAGGATAAGGACATGTAACATAGTTTCAGAACAAAACAAAGCAAAAGGGAGTGGTTCTGAGATGCTTCAACATCTTCCCCAGACACTCCTCTACAAGTGAAGGGGGAAAGTCTCCATTACTTCTTGGTTTCCATGCTGACAGTTCCTGGGGGTGGGGAGCAAAAATTGTTTGAAAGTTTGTAAGAAACCCATTATTTTCTGCTTCAGACAAACCCCAATGGGGTGTACCCACCAATCTGTGAGGCCCCTCCTGCTCAGCAGAAGCAGACAGGAGAAAGAAGTGTTTGGGTCATGTGGCATTTCATAACCTGGAGTTTGGTCCAATCCCACAGAGCTGGTGGGACTGTAAAGGTCTAGCTGATACACTTGGGAAATAGAAACTCCATGGCCAAAAGCCAAGCACTTGACTTTTCCCACACCCTAGGTTTCAAGTCTCCCTCAGCCAGCTACACAGCCCTTTTCAAACCACTGATAACATTCCTGAATTAGACTTAGAATTTGAAGCCACTGTATCAGAACTTGCTCAATAAGCACTTTCTTGTTTTATATTTACTTGACCTTCAAGAGAATTTGTCTCCTTTTATCTAACCTTAAAAGAAAGAAAACAAGATTTGGAGTCCCTCCCTACCCTCCCTTCAGTCTCCCAAGCAAACAGGGACTGCAGACAGTGGCTTCTCTCCCTGATCAGTCAGGGAAAATTGACATGTAGGGGCAGATCCTGAGGTTAGAGATTTCTGGGCAGACAGAAGCAAGATTGTACTCCACAAGCACTGGTCCTTTGTAGGCCCAGGTCTGTTGCTGGGGATGAAATAATGAAATGAATGGCCTCTTTACGGGCTCAGAGGGTGTAAGTACTTTTTAAGTGTCTTTTAGCCTTACTAAGTCTCTGCTTCATAGCCATGATTACCATTAATATAAAGAGAGAATTTAAATAGGAAGAATATCTGGGAGCATATAGGTACTTGTTACAAAGTGTTTTGATCTTATCATCATTTGTAATCTTCTAACACTCAGAGTCAGTCAGCAGGGGCCGAGAGGGCATTTGAAGGCAGGTCTTTTTGAGCTCAAAGCTGGTGTCCTCACCACTACCACTGGCTCATGTTGCCCAACCACCAAAGTAGCTGCAAGCCGGACTGCCTCTAACAGTACAAGGCTTGAAGTGTGGCCCTTAGATGAGATTCCTGCCTACCGAGAAATTACCCAGAGTAATTACAGAACGGTATAAATCAGTGTAGGTTACTGTGCCAGACTGGAGCACAGCAGTCCAAGCCTTGTCCTGAGCCCTGAGTGTGATCTCAAAGGGCCAAGAAAGAATCTGGGGCTTTCTGAATTCTCCTGCCCTTGCCTGGATACCAATTAGCCTGGAAATCGCCCAGGTGAACCCTTCAGGCTTCCTGTGTTATGCACAGACGCTTAGATGTGAGGGAGCCCTACAGCACTGGGTTTCTGAGTAGAAGGAGGGAGGGACCCAGAGACCCAACCCTGGCCTGCCTTCCTCAAACCCCATCTCTCTGGCCTCTTCCACCTATGGTGGCTTCAGAAGTTCCCTTCCTGCCAGCAGCATTCTCTCTCCCTGCTTTGGAAAGCAAGCACACTACCCACTGGGAGATGACAAAGATAGGTATGCCCTGGCTCTACCAGGGTAGCTCTGAGGTGCCCTGTACATGTAAGTGGCTGTCTCTTGAGTTGAGGCCTTAGTCACTCCTTGTGGAGTTTTCTCAAAAGAACACAAATGCTGTGTTTTGTTATAAGAACCACTGTCTTACCATCTTAGTTTCCTGGAAACTGGTGTCCTGTCTCACTTTCTAATCATACTGAATAACAACTGCTGGTCTCTGTTGCCACTTTCCTGGTATCCACACAGCCGTGGCAGTGGAACAGTGCTGTGGAAAGCAGTACTTGCTCACCAGCTTGGCAGATGCTTCGCCAGCCCTTCCCCTTCTTGTAGGAACTCTGGGCAGGAACGGGAGTGTGCTGGGGTCTTGGGTTATGTATGTGGGATTAGAGAAACTTCCGTTAGCAGCACAACTTTGATAAAACACATTGACACTGCATTTGGTTCTGTGGACCCTGAGAATGATATCTGCTAGGAAGGACTCCTGGTGACTAACAGCTCAAATTTTTTTAAAAAGAAACAAAGCAAAACAAAACAAAACAAAGCAGAGCCTAGCAACCATTGCTAAACTGGGGCCTCCAGGCTCACACAAGCCACATTTTAGAGCGAAGCCTGTACTGAACCGAGTAGTTTTCTTCTT
Organism: Macrotus californicus; assembly: GCA_007922815.1. Lineage (NCBI taxonomy): Eukaryota > Metazoa > Chordata > Mammalia > Chiroptera > Phyllostomidae > Macrotus > Macrotus californicus. Next base: position 6,768 of record VMDR010033437.1, read on the forward strand.
AAATCCACTCCAAATTGGGGATTCCAAATTGGCGTTAAATTGGCACCAATGACCATTGACAACTTTACCATGGGAAAACTTAGGTTAAATCTGGTCATCTTTGATAGGTGATAACATCTCTACTTGCTGTCAGTGAATGAAATTTGGATAAACCCAGAGCATAAGGGATGAGATCAGACATCTACAGGAACTAAAAATGAACACAAATGTATCTGGGGACAATGTGGGGAATATCACAAATCCAATCAGGGACACCTGGGCAGATCTCAGGGTGGGATCTTGCTGATGGAAGGGAATATAAACAGATTGTTCAGAGAGGCAGGCCTGGCTCTGGAACACTAACCTCTGGTCCATTTCTCAGGTCAATCCCTGTGTGCTGTGGGTGACTTGGGGCAGAATGGGAAAGAGATGAAGGGGACTGAAAGACCTCTTATCCAGCCAGGAATGGTCCCATAGCCACCCAGCCAGGTACAACCTCTGTTCTCTACCTTTGTGTCTTGGCGTTACTGTGCCTTCCTTCTGCATTGCAAATAAATGATGTTATCTGTGATTTGCCACAGAGTGCTACTGAATAAGAACCAAAATTTGTAGATTCTTTGAATTTGTCCGCGTATAGAAAAAAGTAGTGTGGGACTGGAGGCCTGGACATGTAGCCAAAGTGTCAGCAGGAGCAGTACTAGGAGGAAGAAGTCTGGCTGGTGGCCCTGGGGAAGGTCCCTTGGATTTCTAGGTCAAATCAATATGGTGTCGTGAAGGTGACTGAGGGTGGTCCCCCTTCCTACTGGGGAGGGAATCTTTTGACTACAATAGCTGTTTGCCTGAGGCTGTGTCTGGCCCTCCATCAGCAGGGCTCTTTGCTCCCTGGTGGGCCGTGTGTGGCTGTCCAGTCCAGAACCACAGCCACGACGCAGAACGGGAGGGCCCAGCCCAAGTGGCGAGACTTTGGCACAGACACTCACACTACCCTGGCTCGCCCCACTTCCTCCCGTCTTCTGAATCCTTCCATCTCCTTCCGTTTTCATACACACCCTCCTTTTTTCTTACTTTTCTATTGATGACTTTGATTCTGAAGTACTTTAAACATGTAGAAGCTCACACATAACACTAAAACAGTCACAAGCTGTCAAATCTTATCAGTTTGCCCTTTCATTTTAAGAAATAAAATCTCACATGTGTTTAAGCCCCTCTGCCTGTGAACACATTCATCCATTTCTCTCTAGAGGTAGCCACTATCCTGGATTAGAAATGTAACCCCCATATAGCATATTGGAGTAGTCTTTATATCTATGTGTGTATGTACAAACACTTAATAATACAATTTTGCATAGTTCAGCTTGTCTTGTTTTTAGGATTTTTTTTCTTTCAATTATATTTTGTATTGATTTTAATTGTACAGCTTAGTGGTTAGATAATTATATACTTTACATAGTGTTCCCCTCAATATTTCTAGTTCCCCAACTGGTGCTAAACATAGTTATCACAATATTGTTGACTATATTTCCTGTGCTTTACTTACATACCCAGAACTATGTTGTAACTACCAATTTGTACTTCTTAATCCCTTCATCTCTTTCATCCAATCCCCCAACACCTCTCCCTCCTGGCAACCGCCAGTCTGCTCTCTGTGTTTATGAGTCTCTTTCAACTTTGTTTGTTCATTTATTTTGTTCTTTAAATTCCACATGCAAGTAAAATCATGTGGTATTTGTCTTTCTCTGACTGACTTATTTCCCTGAGCATAATACGCTCTAGGTCCATCCATGCTGTTGCAAATGGTGAGATTTCATTCTTTTTTATGGCTGAGTAATATTTCATTGTATCCATACCACAGCTTTTTTATCTACTCATCTATTGATGGGCATTTGGGTTGCTTTCACATCTTGGCTATTGTCTTTATTTTTAATGAAGGCTTTTGAGATTTTATGTTTATATATGTCTTGATGCATATAGCTATTTTGGACAAAAAAGGGGCCACATACTAAACCTGACAAGTTCAGTGAAGGTTTGCATGGTGGGCCTTACAAATCCAGAAACCAAAGTAACCACATAGGGTGGTCTGAACATAAAAAGTCCTAACTAAAAGTGGGTCACGGTCGGTAATCAACTCCCAGGCCTATAGCTTCCTTGACATAGGTCAATTTTAACTTCAAAATTGTCTATTGTCTGTGTGCATCTAGAATAGCATACCTTTGAAGTGTCAGAGTAATCTTTTCTGGACCCCTGAAGGCACCAATGCAGGGACCAGAGCATGAGACCTCATTATCTTGTTGCTCACATGCCATCTCTATGTGCTATAAATGTTAACTGTCCTGTGTCTTCCAATGGAAAAGAAGTATTGTCTGTCTATTTTATTTTTTAATCCAGCCTCAGAGATTTTCCCACTTTGTTTTTTCCTGCCTCCCTAATCTACCACCAGAGGATTTTATGTAATCCATCGTTACATCTCCTCCTTTGATTCTACAAAAAAAAACCTACAAAACTGCCATTCTCCAGAGTATTTTCTTAATCCATTGTGATTTTGCTTCCTGGCAATTGTCAGTTTGACTCAAGTAAACTCCTCTAAGACTTTTTCTTAGGCTGGACATTTTTTCATCAATACTCTGGCTCATTAATTTTAACTGCTTTGTAGTATTCTATACCTCAGTTTATCCCTTCTCCCATTGATGGACAAACAGGTGCTTATAATTTGATTTTCTTAAAAGTAGTAGTACAGCAAATATTCCTATAAAGGTGTCCTTGTACCCATGTGCAAGAGTTTTCTTAGAGTGCATAACTAGGAAATCTGTGTAGCTTCAACTCTGCAAGAAATTGCAGATTGCTCTCCAAAGGAGCTCTGTGAACAACACTTCTCATCTGCATGTGGGCTTCTCTTTCCCCATATCCTTGAATATTTGACATTGTCGGATTTTTAAAATTTTTGCCACTGTGATATGTGTAAAATGAGTGCTGATCATTTTCTCTTCCAAGGCCCCATTGCTTCTAGAAGCTCCACCCACAGCCTGCCCCCTGTCACACACGAAGGGGATGGATCAAGCATGGAGGACTTGGCAGGCCTTCATTCTCTGACCACTAAGTATTAGAGTGCACAGAGCTATTTGCCGGAATCCTTTCTCCATCTACACTCTCCCCTTCAACAGTTTCACTCTGCTACAGGACTTTGAAGTGCTAACACATAGGCCAGTGACTTCTAAATGTATAAATAGCTCCATCATGAATGTCAAATGCCACTTAACAAATTTAATTGATGGCCAGTACAACCCAGTTACAATTTAACCTGCCCAATGTCCAACTAGATTTCCTCCTCAAGCCCTTTTCCCTCCATCTATCGATTCCTATGTCAAATTGTTCTTGGATTTCCCCCCTTCTTTCTAATTCTACTGCTACTACCTCGACCTTGGTCCAAACCACCATCATCTCTTGCCTGGACCACTACAGTTGCCTCCTAATGGATCTTGTTATGTGTCCCCTTACAAACCATCTCTAGCCAGCAGCCAAGGTGATCTTTATAGAACAAAAAAGTAAAATGTCATTCCCCTAATTAAAGTCTTCCAATGATTCTTGAGTATAGAAAACTCAAATCCTAGGACACTGTAGTCTAGAAGGCCAATGAAGTCTGATGCCTGCCTGTCTCTCCTTCCACAGTGCCTCCCCCACCTCTGGGACTTTCTCTGTGTGAGGGGCTCCTCCCTTGAGCTTTTCATGGCCCCTTGTCATTCAGGGATCCCCACTTCCTCAAAGACCTATCCTGACCCTCCCATCGTAGCTATAGTTCTTCCCTGTTCTTTTTTCATTCTGGAACTTCTTAATGTCCAGTGCTGTGGTCTGTGCCCCACCAGAATATTATCTCCATGAGAATTGTTAACCTTAATCTGTACTTGTAGTGCCTGGCATGAAGTGGGTGACCATAACATTCTGTTGAATTAATTAATGAATAGGTGGGGTCAACAGTAGAAAAACCTAGACTATCAAATAATCTTTTTCCAGAGTCTGAGTGGGATAAAAGCTGCTTCAGGAAATAGAACACTGTCTTTACCTACAACACTGATTCTCAAACTTTTTAGTCCTAGTACCACTTCACACAGTTAAAAATTTTGGAGGACTTCAAAGACCACGTGGATTTTGTCAATAGATATTTGCTGTATTATAAAATAAATGAAGAAAATGTTGCACTATATATATAAAAATAATCTATTACATGTGGACATAAATAACATTTGTATAACATTTTTATTTTAAAATATATTTTATTGATTATGCTGTAACAATTGTCCCATTTTTTCTCCCCTTTATTCCCCTCCACCCTGCACCCCCACTCCCATCAGGATTCCTCCACCTTAGTTCATGTCCATGGGTCATACGTAGAAGTTCTTTGACTTCTCCATTTCCTATACTTTTCTTAACCTCCCCTCGTCTATTTTGTACCTACCATTTTCGCTTCTTATTCCCAGAGACTTTTTCCCCATTCTCCCCCCTTCCCCTGCCTTTGATAACCCTCCATGTGATCTCCATTTCTGTGATTCTGTTCTTGTTCTAGTTGTTTCTTAGTTTGTTTTTGTTTTGGGAGTGTTTTTAGGTTCAGTTGTTGATAGTTGTGAGTTTGTT
>VMDR010033438.1:0-11364 GCA_007922815.1 Macrotus californicus
CTGCTTTGAAAACTGCCTCTCTACAAATACGTGCCATTAAAACACCTTCAGAAATATGCATTCATATAAAATTTTAGAGAAAAGTTTCAAAGCAGAAAACACTGATTTTGAATTTAGTTCACAGATTCTTGGAGTAATCATGAATTGCCTCAGATATATTCACCAGACAAAAATGAAGACATATTTAGTTCCAATTTCTTGGACTCATATTTAAGAATCTTAAGTCAATCCAGCTATGTAGAACATTTCCATAAAAGGAACACTTACATGCAGCTTTTTATGTTAACTGATTTTATGTACTTAATAATAATTTATAAATGAATATAGTTACTTACTTTTCATTTATCTTTATGATTAATTTCAGTATTTCAGAGAACTCAGTGTGTTCTCAGAAATGCAAAGCCAAAATATTACTTAAATTTTTAGAAAGTGAACATCTGGCTTAAGGTTTTTCTTGAAAACTTCAGAAATATTGTCCAAGAACTAACTGGGGCCAAAATTGGGAGTCTCCTCTAGTAGAAAAGAGCCTGGAAAGATTCAAAGTCCTGGATTTTAGTTCCAGTTGTGAAGCTAAAGGTTGTGTTACCACAGCCAAATCTCTTAACAGTTTTAACCCTCAATTTTTCTAAACATAAAACAAGCACTTAGATTATATCTTTTTTTAAAAAAAGTGAAGTGTTTCTCCTCCTATAAATTCCTATGGCCTTTATTTATTGCACAATTTAGCATTTAATTATATTCTGTCTCAAACTGCTTCAACTTCTTAGAGTATAAACTCCCAAAGCAGAAGCTCTGCACTTCTAGAATACCCTCGGTGCTTAGCAGTGTTGGGCATACAGTAGGCATGTAATACAGCGACTCAAGATAAGCAAAATACAACTGGGCAGGCTGAACTGCACAGCTACCAGCACCAGATTTCTGTCCTCAGATTTTCGGTTAAAAAAATCTTACTGTGTTTTAGGAAAGCTGCTGTGATTAAGCCCCAGTGAATTGAGTCATGTAAGCCCCAGTGACGAAGCCGATGCACAATCTGGAATCTCAGTTCATTTTGTTGAATTTTCTAAACATTTTATTATATTCTAAAGAAAAATGTATAGATATTCTTATTTTTTCCAGAAACAAATTTGCCATAGGCTAAGTTTAGTTTTGGATGCTTCAAGTTATATTTTTGAAAAATGTATAATTACCTCAAACTGAGAAAAGTCAGATCAGAAATGTCCTAAAATCTGCATGCTAGACACAGTTTATTTTTTTAAAGTGGCCGTTCTAACTTACAAGGAAACATTTTTACTAACCATAGCATACAATGAGATGCTCCGTAAAGAAAATTAGCACAACAGAAACCCTAAATATCAGAGAGCAGTGTTAAAGCCATGGGGGCTGCTAATGAGTCTGGTGGAAAAGAATGTCCCCTGCAACACAATTCCAGTTGCTGAAGGATGCAAGTTATCAGAAAACTTAAAAAAACCCAACCTGTATAACCTTCAGAGTAATCAAAGAAATTCTGGCTTAAACAAGAGTGAGATACCAGGTTTCAGCATGTGATTAGTGTTGTTAAAGGTAGGACAACACATTTGGAACAAGAGAACAGAATTCAGTAGAACTTGTTGTTTTTCCTTTGGCTCCTCTTTTTTAAAATTTATTATTTATTTTTATTATTGTCATTCAAGTACAGTTGTCTCCATTTTCACCCCACCATGCCCCCCCCACCCATCTGCGCTTATGTAAACCAACAACATATTGGACAATGTTTTCTAGACCAAGAATAGATTTTCATACTGGTCAAAAACGTTACTAGATCCTGTTATATAATAATTAAGAAAAATTCTGTGATTATTTATAACCATGATTACATTCACTTAAGTACATGCTGATTTGACGGTTATTTTCTAATTAAAAAGCAAGCAAAGCAAACTAAATGTAGGTGGAATTTTCCATAAAAATAGAGAGAGGATTAGCAGCTTCATTAATAATAATTTCAAATTTAAAACAAACTCAAGATTCAATCAGATTTAATTAGTGATGAGTGCTTTTTATTTCTTTTTAAATTGAATTTACTGGGGCAACATTGTTACTAAAATTAGACAGGTTTCAGGTGCACAGTTCTACAACACATCATCTGTACATTGTACTGTGTGTTCACCACCCCAAGTCACGTCTCCTATCAAGTGGAAAGAGGTTTTTAATTTGAGTAATACTTTTGAAAGTCTAGATCAGAAATATCTTCAGGAACATTTAATCAGCGCTTCAGTTCTAAGAAGATCAAGTTTCTTTCTTTTTGTGACAAACTGCATTATAAAACTGTTAATTAAATTAGCAGGTGACAGGAAATTGGGCACAGTTGCCAACACCTCAGAAGACAGAATATAATTACAAGTGATTTTAACAAGGGGCCTTTTAAAAACAGCCTAAACTACCCTGGGCAGTCAAGGAAAGAAAAAGCAGGGTTGTTTTTTTGTGGGGCTTTTTTTTTCTTTGTTTTTTTGTAAGACTAAGGTAAGGAAAGAATCTTGCTAAAACAGCATGGTTGACTTGGAACAAATGAAGACATAATTACATCAAGTAGGAACTTTTCCCCATGACAAAACTTTTTCACCCATTATCTGAGAGGCACAGAAACTTTTCTCTTTCCCTCATCCCTGTGTCCACAGCCTCTCCCCAATACTGTTCAAGTGCTATTAGTTTCCAGCCGAGCTCCTGTCCATACCTGAAGCATCTAAAGGTCATTATAGATACCAACATTGTCGAGACCAGCAGCTGCTCTGCTCTAAACTGGTTTATGCAGTAAAGGTCTGCTCCCATAATAATCCTTCCTTCACTCCATCATGTTACTTTCATAAGATCCATGTAGCTCAGAATCGTGGAGCCAGGAGAGGAAGGGCTGGGGGAACATACATTGCCACACTTTCGTATTTTTGTTTTGTATACCCCTTGGCCTTCATGTTGTCATCAGGCTTAAGGTTTAAGGCTTCTTGCTTAGGTAGAATGCTCAGGACATGATTAATCTAAAAAGTTTATTTCATAAAATGTCATGCTACCATACGGGTCTCCTCTAAACAATATTTTTTTTCCGTGGTAGGAAATGCTACCCAGGATTTAGGTTCAAATTTCACTTTATTTTATGCTCCTCCAAAGCTTCCCCATGTCATTTGATTCCTTTCTAAATCCTTTTTAAGCTGTGTATGTTTCCACTACATGTCAGTAAACAGCTGCCAATTCCAACTCAAAGGAAGCTAATTAGAGTTAAGTGCAAAGAAAATTTATGAAGAGGAAGTTTCTTCTGTGCTCAATTCTGAATGGGCGCTTCAGCAAATACACTATTTTCTCTCAGCACTCACCACCCCTAAGTTAAAGATTACCAAAGAATATGTGGAGACTTTTAGCAAAACACACAATACCTAAATGTTGGGGCAGGAGGTGGAGAACAAGGTGAGTGTGCATCCAGAGCTCCCAACTCTTGGGTCATTTATTTTCCAGCCTTAGAGAGCAAGGCTTCACCAGCTGGAGTTTATCAGTCACACACCATTGTAATCAGGACACAAGGCTCTCTTAAAATAACTGCCCCCATTTTAATTGATGCAGAGTCAAAACTTCCATTTTATCACTTCAGGACAGATGTGGGGGAGACAATAATTTTTATATATTTTAAGTGCTCATGTCAATGATAATTTCAAACACCTTACAAAATTTATATTTTGCTCACAGGCGAGCCTCCCTGAATTAAATAGTCCCAAAGAAAAACGTCCCTTATCACTAATTGGCATTCTACATGTAGATTTAATGCTTACCAATATACTATTAGATATAAATTTAGAACAATTTATTAATAATTATGATAATCAGGCCCTCTAATATGACCTCAATAAATCAATCACCTGGGGGGAAAAAAAACAAGGTTTTTGATGACGCAAACAATTTTTTGAAGAGATTATTCTTGGCACCTAGAGAGACAGTAAACAACATGCTTCCTGTGAATATATCAGCAAAGTATTTTCTTTATTCTTTTACTTAGAATTTTTGGTTTTAAAAAAATTTGTCCCACAAATGTCCCACATTTCCCCCCCTTTTCCACCATCCACTCAACCCGTTACCCCCCCAACCCCTGACTTCACCACACTGTTGTCTGTGTCCATGGGCTATACATATATGTTCTTTGGCTAATCTCTTCTTGTCCTCCCACCCCTCTCCTCTCTGTGATCTGTCAGTCTGTTCCATGTACTCATGGATCTTGTTTTATTTTGCTTGTCAGTTTTTTTTGTTCATTAGATTCCACATGTGAATGAGTCATATGGTATCTGTCTTTCTCTGACTGGTTTACTTCACTTAGCATAATGTTCTCCAGGTCCATCCATGCTGTTGTGGAGGGTAGGAGTTCCTTCTCCCTTTCTGCTGTGTAGTATTCCATCGTGGAAATGTACAGCCGCTTTCTTATCCACTCATCTACGGATGGGCATTCAGGCTGTTTTCCGACCTTGGCTATTGTAAATAACACTGCTATGAACATAGGTGTGCATATATTCTTTCTGATTAGTGATACATTCTTTTTGATTATTCTTTTTGGGATTTTTAGGATATATTCCCTATTCCCAGAAATGAGATCACTGAGTGGAAAGGCAGTTCCATTTTTAGTTTTTTGAGGAAATTCCATGCTGTTTTCCACAGTGGCTGCACCAGTCTGCATTCCCACCAACAGTGCACTAGGGTTCCCTTTTCTCCACATCCTCACCAGCACTTGTTGTTTCTTGATTTATTGATGGTAGTCCTTCTGGCAGGTAAGAGGTGATATGTCATTGTGGTTTTCATTTGCATCTTTCTGATGATTAGTGACATTGAGCATTTTTCATATCTCTACTGGCCATCTGTAAGTTCTCTTTGGGGAATTGTCTAAAAAATGGGCAAAGGAAAGTATTTTCTGACTACTCTGGAATATACTAGATAGTTGAAAAACCACCTATTCCTGTGACTCTATCGATAAAATTATATTTTTATTAAATCTTTTGAGCCTGAGACATGATTAAATGAATATGGTGCCAGTGCAGGACTAAAGGGTACAGTCATAGCCTTAGACAGCTGATTAAGCTAATCATGAGGGAATCCAGTTGGCTTAGTAAACTCAGGGTATCTTCAACACCTCCTCCAGCTGCCCTGAAGACGTATTTGCAAGGAGCAAATGTCAGGAGTTCAAGTTTGGAACATCTATGAGTTCAGAGAGTGATATTTGTCTAAATTAAGATAACATTCACATTTTCTATGCTTCTAAACTAATAAAAACTCATTAATATAGAATCTAGTCTGAAATCAGCTTGGAGATCATTTCACTTCAATTGGAATTGACCTTTTCCCTTCTGAAAGAGTACACAGATATGTTGATCAGGGTTCAGAAACACAAACAAGATGAAATTTTATAAACATGGAGATTTATTATGAGAAAGGAGCTCAGGCAATTATGGTGGCTGAGAAGTCCCACGATCTGCCATTTGTAAGACGGAGACCCAGGAAAGACGGCACTGTAGTTCCAGTCCAAGTCTGAGCACCTGAAAATCAAAAGAGTTGATAATATCAACCCCATTCGAAGAGCAGGAAAAGTCCAATGTCTCAAACCAGGCAAGCAGGCAGGGAATGAATCATTCTCTCTTCTCCATCTTGTTTTCTTCAAGGCCCTCAGTGGATTAGATGATGCTCACTCACATTGTGGAGGGCAGTTTACTTCACTGAGTCCCTGAATTAAAATATTCATCTCATCCAGAAACACTCACAGGTATACCCAGAAATGATGTTTAATCTGCGCACCGCATTGCTCAGCCAAGCTGACACAGAATTAACAATCACGGTGGACACCTGCACAAAATCCAATGCTTTGAGCTCTAGGGTTGCTTTCACAGTGTGACCTTGGAAGTCAGCTTCTCCAGTCCTCAGTTTTCTCTTCCATAAGATTAGTGGAGTGAATTGGGTCATTTGTATGAGTCTTTTATTTTCTACCAGTCTAGAATTCTGTGACTCTGAGACCAGTTTTCCTAGACCAAACCACAAAAACCCTTAGAAGATCCTCTGGTTGTCTGGGATATATATGCTGGGTAAGCCAGACTTCAACTAGAATGTTCAATCTCCTTAAGAATCTAGTCACTTAAAGCCCATTAACCTGTACATTGTTGGAATTCAAGTACTTGGGGCAGGAACACTTCTCTAAGACCCTTACCGTGGTGACACAGCTGAGAAGTAGAAATTAAGCAGAATGTACTTCTGGGAAACCAAATAGTTCCTGCACTGACACTCACAAAATATACTCAAAAGAGAGCTCAGAAACCAGTCCTAAAACATGTCCATCGCTCTAGGCAAACTTTCAAGCCATGAAATATATTAGAATTTCTATGTAGGTTTGTGTCAAAAAGAAATCTCAAGGCCTTAAATCAACTGCATAGGAAAAGATGCCGTGATCGATGGGCAGTGCCTGCCATAGACGAGAGGGGCTATGATAGAGAGTCTGGTCTGTAGCTTCATGTGGCACTTCATCTTAATTCACATAGAATGTTAGAAAATTTAATTATTTAACTTGTTAGCTTACAGAAGAGTGGAAAACGAAATTTAGAAAATAGCAGAGGTGTTGAAACATTTGGCCCACTACAAGCTGTGAATGCTAGCAGCTAACATATAAGTGAGGATATAAACATGGAAATTCTTGGAGTCCTACATCAACATAACAAAATTACAATTTAGGATGTTTCATGTAAGTTACGTTGGTGCTACAAACCACAGTAGTCCAGGGCTGAAAGTATCATTCCATTGTGTTCAGTTTGGTAGTGATATGTTTATCAGTGGCCCTGGGTTATGAGGAAAAGGGTAGAATTATGTTCCCTATACTCTAATAAATAAAAACCAAATATCCAAGCGGTGTATATCAGGCCTAACTCATGTCCTTCTCCAGGTACCTAAAACTTAACCTTCAGATATACAAATATCTTGGTGCTCCCAAAGTATGTCATTCTTTTTCTTAGTTCAGGGCCTTTAATGATATTGTTTTGTCTCCCTGTAATGCCTTCCTTCATTTAAGTGACCAAATCTTAGCTAAATATTCTTCTTACTCAGCTCTAAGTTTTAATACCTCTAAGATGCATTTCCTGGCAATATCCCACCATTTCACCATACGCCATAATACCTACGCTTGACCCTGCTGTGAGATTGTGCCTGTTGCCTTCTGCTACCCTGGTAACAAATTCAGACCTCTCATAGCACTCCTAAGAGAACACTGCAATCACTGGCTGTCTTAGCTTTCTGTCTAATTTAGATGGTGAGCTTGTTCATATCAAAGGCCTTATTCTACTCCTCAATGACTAGCCAATCCACAGATGCTGTACTTAATAAATGAGTTTAATTAAAATGATCTACAAGACTTAGGGATTTTCAAGATGTTGTGGTATTCAGAAATTTGCCAATACCAAAAAAAGGGTATTATGATTTAAATGTAGTGGATTGACCTGTTAAATCCGGCTCAACCAAAGTTCTACTAGGAAGTTTGTTACAGCTACTTGGAGGTGTTAAAACTGTTGTATTAAGCCCTGGCTGGAGTGGCTCAGTGAATTGAGCACTGGCCTGCAAACCAAGGGGTCGCGGGTTTGATTCCCAGTCAGGGCACATGCCTGGTTTGTGGGTCATGTCCCCCGTAGGAGGCACGTGAGATGCAACCACACATTGATATTTCTCTCCCTCTCTCTAAAAATAAATAAAAAAATAAAATCTTAAAAAAAACAGTTGTGTTGAAAAGCATTCTAAGATGCATTCTCTGTAGCAATCTGAATATTCCACAATTATTCTAAAGTTCTGAATTCTAATTTATTTTTAATTATTTCTTTTTTATTTTATTTCTTTATTTTAGAGAGGGGAAGGGAGGGAGAAAGAAAAGGAGAGAAACATCTATGTGTAGTTGCCTCTCACGCATCCCTTACTGGGGACCTGGCCTGTAACCCAGGCATGTGCCCTGACTGGGAATCAAATCTGCAACCCTTTGGTTCGCAGGCTGGCACTCAATCCACTGAACTTTACCAGTCAGGGCCGGAATTCTAGTTTAAACGCACGATGTAATAATAGTTTTTCATTTATTCATTCCAAGAACACTTAGTAGATATCTATTATGTGTCATGTACTGTGCTAGTCCCTAGTGATGGAGTGGTGAGTAATAGGGCCACTCATCCTGCCATCATAAAGATTACAGGCCATTTATGTCCTCTGTCAATTGAAAAAAAAAACCCTCCACATACGGTCACACAACTACTGTTAATTATAATAGCTCACTGCTTTCAGAAGCCTTAGGCTTAGAAAATAAAAAATGCCAAAAGAACAATCCTGTGACATATTATTTTTCCAGTTGTACAGAGGGAGCAATTGAGGTTCTGGAATGTTAGATAGCTTGCCCCAGCTCACACAGCTCAAAGGTGGTAGGCCAAGGATTCAAAACCGGGATCATGTGGATCCAAAGTCTGTTCAATTTCTCGATCCTCATGGTCCATTCATAATCCCATAGAAAAAAAACTGGACCACACATATGTACAGTGTGACATAAGATTTGCCAAAATGTTTGATACTCTGCTAATTTCCTTGGAACAAGTTGGTTTCACCTTTGCAAATGTGCATCTGAAAGATCAGAAATAATCACTTTGGCAATGGCACTTCCTTTCTAAGGCATATATAGCCGTTCACACAATTTCTATAAATATCTAACAACTTACTTGTTCAATGAAAATGGCATCACCAGTTTCCTGTATCACCTTTAATGACAGTATAATGCTTTATAATTAGGTGGCTAGCACTCATTAACTTTTGCTTTTACTCCCTTTATAAAATGGATCCTCTCATCATGCAGACAACATTAAAGTTGTAAATAAGTGTAAGATACACTTTTCGTGTCTAAATCTAGTATCTAATTGCTTTCACTGGCAGATATTTTCTGAATTTACTGATGCTTAGCTCCACTTTGGCTCTTTTTGAAAGAGTATCATTAAATATTTCCTTATTTGCATGAAATTCCACATATCACACTTAAGGGCCAATATTTATGTTTATATATTTTATATATAGCCTTGAACACACATTCCTTTATTTACATATGTCTGGCTAGGCTCATTTGCATATTTTGCGGTCTGTAATGAAAAGGCCGATTTTTACTAGCTATAACAGGTAACCCATTCATTTTTGCTTGCCACATCCACTGCCCTTTCTGGAGGGGATTCCTTGTTCATAGCCCAACTGAAGGAAGTGACCTGTAGCTGTTTCTTGGACAAGATTGACCACATACTGTGCTATGTGATCCTTTTCTGCTGCTTTATGAAAATAAGATTCTATCAGGACAGGCACAAAGCCCCAAAGCACCCACTGAGCAGACTGCCAATGGCTTGTGAGTTGATCAGATTATATGATCAATTTATAGCTGAGATAAAGGGAACATTGACTTCCCTTCATCCTACAGATAGGTGGTAATATAAATAGATTTCAGGTACTGTGATGAAAGAAGAAATTCTCCATAAGATTAACTTCTCAAATAAAAACAGCAACCACACAACAGTGTCTCTGACACTCTACAGAAGCTTAAACTCACAATCAAATGTGTTGCAAGCTTAGAGACAATTTAGGCCCATGTCACATGTGCCTTCAAATAATGAATGCACCTAACTTTTTAATGATAACTATGAGGAACACCAGACGATAAACTGGGCCTTAGTAATACTACAGAGAAAGCTTCAACAACCATGTACTCTAACCTTTGCAAGGCCTTGTGCGCACATTATAGAGGGAATTACCATATAAACAAGTTTCTGTTCGTGCTGAATCACAAACCTATTGCAGGGTTTCTTTATAATCTGCAGTCACATTAATCTTTTGAGAGTGCTTTTTTATAAAAAATGTGTTGTTCAGTTACAGTTGTCCCAATTTCTCCCCTGTTGCTATCCCCTGCACTGCCCACTCCCCTCTCCTTCAGTCAGTTCCCACCCTGTTGTCCATTACCATGGGTCTTTTTTTAAAAATATTTTATTTATTTATTTTTAGAAAGAGGGTAAGGGAGAGAGAAAGAGAGGGAGAGAAACATCAGTGTGTGGTTGCCTCTCATACATCCCCCCACTGGGGACCTAGCCCGGAACCCAGGCATGTGCCCTGACTGGGAATTGAACCAGCAACCCTTTGGTTTGCAGGCCCATGCTCAATCCACTGAGCTATGCCAGCCAGGGCACCATGGGTCCTTTATACATGTTCCTTGATGACCCTGCTTCTTCTTTCCCCCATGATCTCTCTCCTCCCTGCCTCTGGTCACTGTCAGTTTGTTCTTAATTTCCATGTCTCTGGTTCTATTTTGCTCATTTGTTTTGTTGATTAGGTTCCACTTATAGGTGAGATCATGTGGTATTTCTCCCTCACCACCTGGCTTATTTCACTGAGCATAATTCTCTCTAGTTCCATCCATGCTGTTGCAAAGGGTAGGAGCTCCTTCTTTTTCTCTGCTGCATAGTATTCCATTATGTAAATGTACCACAGTTTTTTGACCCACTCATTAACTGATGGGCACGTAGGGTGTTTCCAGCACTTGGCTATTGTAAATAATGCTGCTATGAACACTGACAATGCTTTTTAAGGCTAAAAGATATGCAGTAGCATTTAAATTGTGAGTAAACTTATACTAGGCATAAAGAAGTTTCACAAACATACAGACATACAGGTAGCCAACAGATACATGAAAGATATCCAACATCATCATTCATTAAGAAAATACAAATCAAGCCCACAATGAGATGCCACCTCACAACTGTCAGAATGACTATTATAAAAAAGACAAGAAATGTTTGAGAGGATGTGGTACAAAGGGAACCCTTGTTCACTGTTGGCGGGAATGTAAATTGATGCAGCCACTCTGCAAAGCAGTATGGAGATTCCTCAAAACAATTGAACATAGAAGTACTATATGATCTAGCAATTCCAGCTTTGGGTATTTACCTAAAAAAATTAAAACATGAATTCAAAAAGATATATGTATCCCTATGTTCATTGCATGATTATTTTCAGCAGCTGAGATATGGAAAAGTATTTGTGCCCATATATGGATGAATGGATACAGAAGATTCATCTGTATATGAATAGATATATACATACATGTACATATACACATTACATATATACATATAAACTACATACATATAAACCTATTGCAAGTTGAAAATATTGTAAGTCAAAATGCACTTAATACAAATAAGTTACCAAACATCATAGCTTAACTTAGCCTATCTTAAATATGCTCAGAACACTTACCTTAGCCTCCAGTTGGGCAATTTTCTTGAGCTTCAACAATTACTGATAGCTGAGAAATCTTGTCACCACTATCCCGCC